>JAHRHZ010000099.1:2559970-2589001 GCA_024137785.1 Ginglymostoma cirratum
AAGGGTTTAGGCCCGAAACGTCAAGTTTTCCTGCTCCTATGATGCTGCTTGACCTGCTGTGTTCATCCAGCCCCATGCTTGTTATCTCGGATTCTCCAGCATCTGCAGTACCTTTTATCTCTGTTACTATGTTCAGTCTCTAGTCTTGTTACTACAATGCAGTACATGGTTTTCAACAGCAACATATTTACATAGAAGGCTTGGTGATTGTTTCTGAATTCTTTAGCCATGCAAACCAGTTTTCATGCTGTGCATAGTTTTCACAATCCAAAGGATTTTTCAATTAAACCGGTTGGGACAATAAAAGGCTCTGGCACTCATACGATTACACTGCATGTTTAGGAAAACAAGAACAATTGTACAGTAAAAGTCAGGCTCGTGAAATGATTGGTATTTTCAATAATTTCCATGATTTCTGGAAAAACCTTAAAATGGGAACAGAATGGATTAAGAAGTGGCAAAGCCACATCCAACATGAGTCTCCAAACTTTTATGATGTATTAAACCTGAAAACCATGAGGCAATCTTTTTTCTCAGTCCTCTGAAGGGGATAATTGCAGATGCAACAGCCATACCCAGAATCTGGGACTGATTATTGCAACAGGACATCAAAGAATAAAAAACAGGAGAGGTCTTTTGCAGGTTTGGGAGAGGGAGGCTCTGAGCTGGGGTAGTTTTGATTGTAGTGCCTGGAGATGCCGGCGCATTGCTGCAAGTGTGTGTTTCAGGAGTCGCAGAGAGAAATGCTTCTGAAGGGTCTCAATGTTCTGAATGTAGATATTGTCACGGCTGGGGCCAAATTGGGAAGGCTTGAATGTGGACCGTAGTCCATTGGGGATGATCTGGTTCCATAGCCAGGTACTAAGAAAGGTGATGTGGCTGTAGTACCTGGTTTGCTTCAGGATATAATTTTCTGCGTCCAATGACTACTGCAGGTAAGTGCTCGCTCGGGAAAACCAAGCATCACATCATAGTAGGCGATGGTTGTGTAGTAAAACACGTTATCAGAAGTAACTTGCAGTTGCAAGAATAACTGTTTCCGTTTGTATGTCCGTAGGGATAGCTGACAAGCATTTTGCAAGGCTTCAAGAACGAAAGGTACATGCTAAGTTCAACAGAATCAGGAAATAAAGAGAAAGGATAAAGGAAAATTCTAGTGAACCCACCCACCACACCCCACGTTTTATGTTAAGCAAATTGCAGACTTCTGATCGATTACCTTCCCTTGTGATTGCATTAACTTCCTGTTGAACCACTCAGGTTTTCACAAAGCATTTCATAATCAGTTAAGGTACTTTTAAGTACAGTCACTGCTGTAGAAAAGTTGACACAGCCAGCTTCCACAACCAGCAATGTAGTATGTTAAGGTGAGTAACATACTACAAAAGGCCAGATGGATATGCGCATGAAAAAGACTAACTTACAAGGTCATGAGGAAAAACCAAGGATGGATTAAACTGAGTTTCTTTCAAAGAGGCAGCACAGACATAAAGGGTCACATGACCTCCTGTCAGGTAAGCTTCTATGATTCTGCTAAGCAGGTCACAGAACAGACAGCACTATAGGACATGGAAAATACTGTAACATTGAATGCCATTAGGAATATGACAAAACTATATCTACTTCTGTTCAAATTGTTTTAACTAACTTAGCTACAAGCAAAGTAATGTCGACAATGCAAACTTAGTTCTACTGGACCTTAGCAGTGACCCTAGGAGATCACCTTATTCCAAAAGAAAGCAATGAACATGCATTCCTCCCTCCCTTACAGATACAAACCAATTTGGTTTGACAAGACAAATGCATTTTCAACTTCTCTGCCTGGCAGTTGCAAGTTCTCATTAGGACCCATCTACATACAAAATAGGATTGGGGTAGGCCATTCAGTCCCTTGAGTCTACTTTGCATTCAGTAAGATCATTAACTAATACAGCTGTTTTGCATTTCACACTCTCATTTACCCGACAAAGGTTGTTACCTTTGATTCCCCTGCCTATCTAGAATCTATCCACATCAACCTTAAAAATATTCAATGACCCCCATACCTGTTCTGAGGCCGAATGTCCAAAGTCACACAATCATCAGAAAAAAAATTCTTGTCTGTCTTAAAAGGGGAGCCCTAATCTGTAACCAGTTGATGCTAGTTCTGGATTCACCACGTTAAGAAAACATCCTTTCCAGATCCAGCATATCATAACCATTCAGGACACTTTAATCAAGTCAACACTCACTCTTCTAAACAACTGGACGTAAGTCCAGTTTGTCCAACCTTTCCTCCTAAGGCAATCCATTTATTTCAGCTATCAATCCAGTGAACCTCCTCTACATTGCCTTCAACACATTTATACCCTTAACTTCAAAATTAATGGAACGAAAACATGGTCTATGAAAGGTGATGTACTAGATCCACTCTGCTGAATTTCTGCCCAGAAAGTGAAAATAAAAATTCATCACCAAATATGATTAAACATTCACGATCATTGCCTTGATACATGTTAGGAATACACATTGCTTTAACAAATAGGTGGCATTTCTGATAATGCAGAACAACTTGCATTATAAAGCACCGATCAAGTATGAAAATGCCCCAAAGCACACCACAATGCCATTAGCAAACAACAGTACTATTCTAAAATGTCAACCCAGTTTGTGTCAAGTTCATAGAAGCTTGAAGTCACAATTTTCTGACTTTGCCAGTGTGTTATCAATGGAGCCCGAGCTCCCACTAGGAATTAGAATTAGATTTCATTGTGACATGTACGGAAGTATAGGAATACACTTGTGAGTCTTAGCAGAATTGTACAATCACATCTAACCAGAGTACAGCCAAGTGACACTTTGAAAAGCCTGTATTGTGGACTTCAGGCTAACTAGCCTAGTAACTGAATTCGCACTTTTAAACCCTCAACATATTCTTTTCAATTGTGACCAGTTACCTTATCAGTGGTAGAATAGCTCTTTGATTCCCACTGACTCATCAAAATCCTTGACTTGTGACCAAACAAAATAGAAATAAAAGTTCTGGAAGACACCGATAACATTGAGAGACTTCATCAGGAACAAATGAAGGTGAAGTTGAGATATTTGGGGATCACTTGAATCTGACCAATAAGTCATCTATCACACCCTTCAACAGAGCAGTAGTTGCTATTGTCCCAGAGGACCATAGGGCTGTTCTCTAATTAGAGATGACTAATGATGAGGTTAACCTGAGGGTCATCTTGTGTCAGGTGAGGAGTGAGGTTGAGAAGGTGAGACCCTCATGGTGACCCCTGCCAGTGTGGGAATTGAACCTGCGCTATTGGCATCACTCTGCATTGCAAACCTGCCACCTTACCTAACTGACTGCCTGTCTTGCACATGGTCAACTCTGCAGATCACACTTCAGACTGATCAAGCAGAACTCAGTGAACCAGAGTGGAAGCAGGTCAACTTTGTTTCTGAGAGTCTGCCGAACAAGATAGGTGAGATGAATGTAGAATCAATACTGAAAGATTAGGTAACAAAATATCTACAGGTTGAAAATACCATTCAAAAGTCAGGATGGATTTCAAAAAGGAATTCTTTTGAGAAATAAAGAATAGCCAAGGGAAGTGCAGTGGATTTAAGGGCTGAGATTCAGTAGTCAGTGTTGAAAAAAGAATGCTTGTTGTTACTCTTGAAGGGATCGCTGTGGCGTAAACTTGTAATGTGGATTTGAACAAATTGTTGTTTAGTGGGGATTTCTGGTGCTGAACTGTAGTGATATCATCAAGCTATCACAGCAATCATATTAAAGAAATTCTGACAACTAACCAAGCAATAAAAGTACTAATCCTCAAAACACATTTAAAAAGGTTATACATAGAGCAAAGTAAAAGATTGGGCAAACTCAGAAACTGATGGTGTCATGGAAAACCAAAATAAAATGTAGAAATTCTAGTAATTAATGAGTCATCTAACATTATTTTCATAGATCAATTAGTTAGTAGCAGCTATTATTCAGATAATTGTTAAAAACCCAGTGCTCACTGAACACAACTCAACTTTTTTTTTTCTTAAAACAGTTTTGAGGGCAGAAGAGTAATGCATTTGCCATATTAACTGATTTTGCCAATTGTTGGGTCAGTGGGGTGGGGAGACTAATTTTCAGTGTAGCCTTTGATTGAGCAATGAATAACAGACTGCATTATTTGGATTTCCATGTCAATCTGCACCAAATCTTAAAGTTGCAGTCATAATCAGACAGATGGCAAGAGCAAACACGGACAATTTTCCATCCAAAGTCCTGCAAATTACTGGTCAATATACCGGCACCTAAAGAGGCCTTCAATAATCTATCATAAGAAAAGGTTCAAGAGAAATGTCCAGTGCTGGTAATAGAACATATTAAGGATGGCTAGTGAACAAAGGCAGTACAATAGACTAATATAAAGTTCCAACTGTTGTCTCACAGATCAGTGCTAGAAGGGAATTGACAGGATAAAGTGAGAAGAGGCAAAAATTCAGAGAAGACTTGTGCAATGATGAAATACCAATGTCGAACAGTTGACACATATGCAATATTTATAGATTTGCTGCAATGTGCAGTACAGGCAGTCATTTGGCGTGTTCTGCCACCACGTGTTTGTCTACAATCCTGTAAGCTCATTCTCACAGATATGTGCAACATCCTCAAAAATTATGTATAAAATTAGCTTATATCACCTTCCCTGATAAAGATGTTGGAAACTGGAATATGCCAAGGGAAAACAAATTTCTTTTAGCCTAGTCAAGGTCCTCCGGTTATTGACCCACTTGACAGAACTGTGCTTTTTCCCTTCAGCAATTTTGAAAACCTCTAAAAGGTTACCTTCTGCATTCTGTTCCAAGGTGCACATATATGATACAGGAACAGAATTAAGCAATTCAGCCCATCAACCCTGCTCCACCATTCGATCATAGAATCCTTATAAAGGATCCCTGTGGGAAAGGCCATTCAGCCTATCGGGTCCACACTGACCTTTCAAGGAGCATCCCACCCAGACCCACCTACCTACCCTATCCCTGTAATTCTGCATTGTCCATGGCTAATTCACTTAGCCTGCACATGCCTGGACACAATGGGCAATTTAGCATGGCCAATCCACTTAACACGCACATCTTTGTGACAGGAAATGGGAGCACCTGGAGGAAACCCACACAGACACAGGGAGAATGTGCAAAGTCCACACAGAGAGTCATTCAAGGGTGGAATCTAACCAGGATCCCTGGCGGTGTGAGGTGGCAGTGCTAACCACTGTGCCACCCATCAAGGCTGATGCTTCTCAATCCTGTTCTCCTGCCTTCTTCCCATTATTCTTGAACCCTTACTAATCAAGAATCTATCTATCCATCTATTTCTGCCTTAAATGCACTCAATGACTTGGTCTCCATATCCCTCTGCAGCAATGAGTTCCACAGACTCAACACCCTCTGGCTGGAGCTAATTCTCCTCATCTCAGGTCATAAAAGAGTTGTCTCTCCAATTATTGGAAACATCATCTCCAAGTCCATTCTATCTAGGCCCCTCAGTATCCTGTAAGTTTTAATCAGATCCCACATAATCCTTTTAAACTCCATCGAGTACAGACTCACAGTCCTCAACTGCTCCTTATATGACAAACTTTTCATACCCTGGATCATTCTCGTAAACCTCCTCTGGACTCTGTCCAACATCCAACACATCTTCCCTTAGATATGATGCCTGAAACTGCTCACAGTATTCCAAATGTCTGACCAGAGCCTTAAACAGCCTTGGCAGCACATCTCTGCTCTTATTTTCTAGCCCTGTTGAAATGAATGCTGACATTGTATTTTCCATCCTGACTACCAAATAAACTTGCATGTTAACTTTAAGAGAATCCTGAACTAGGACGCCTACATCCCTTTGCATTTCAGATTTCCAAAGTTTTTCCCTATTCTTCCTACCAAAACAAATAACTTCACACTTTGCAATTTCGTTGCTCACTCCCCGAGCATGTCCAAGACTTTCTGCAACCTCCCCCCTTCCTCGACACTACTTGCCCCTCCACTTGTGTGTCAACTACAAACTTAGCGACATTGCCCTCAGTTCCTTCATCGAGATCATTAATGTATAACATGAATCGTTGTGGTCCCAATACTGATCCCTGTGGAATTCCACTGGTCACTGGCTGCAATCCTGAAAAAGATTGCTTCATTCCTCCCCTCTGTCAGTCAGCTAATCTTCTATCCATGCCAGTACCTTGCCCCTAACACCATGGGCTTGTCTTATTTAGCAGCCTCCCATGCGGCACCTTGTCAAAGGTCTTTTGGAAATCCAAACAGATCACACCCACCGACTCTCGTTTGTCTAACGTTCTTGCTACGTCCTCAAAGAAGTCGAACAGATTTGACAGGTGTGACCTCCCCTCGATGAAGCTATGCTGACTCTGCCCGATTTTAACAATGCATTTCCAAGTACTCCGCAATCTCAAACTTAAAAACAGTCTCTAAACTCTCACCAAAGACTGAGGTCAGGCTAACTGGCCTATAGTTTCCTGTTTTCTGCCTCCCTTCCTTGTGTGTGCATATATACGTGCATATGTTATATTAGGCACTTTCCAGTCCTCTGAGACCCTCCCTGAACTTGGGGTGTAGTCTCTCTCTTCTTCTTCAACACCCTAATCAAGTCTGCTTCATTACACATCACTAAATCCAGAATTGCTTGCTCCCAAGCAAACTCTACCACAAACTACTCCAAAAACAAAACTTGTGTAAATTCCACAAATTCCTGCTTTTGAGATCCATTACCAACCTGATTTTACCAGTTCATTTGTATAATGAAGTCCCCCACGATCATCGCAATAGTCCCTTTCTTACATGCCTTTTCTATCTCCTGATTTATTTTCTTCCCCACATCATATCTTATTAACAAAGCAACACTGCACTCTCTGCCCACTTGTCTGTCTTTTTAAAGGACGTGTATCCTTGAATAATTTGGCTCCAGCCCACATCTCTGTGATACCTACATCATAGCCGCCAATCAGCTCTGATGAAGAGTCATCTAGACTCAAAGGGTTAGCTTGCTCCCTGATCCCATGTGATTGCCAGAATTTGTTTTCAGTTCAAGCTGCACAGACTCATTTAACGTGTTTCACAAACTACATGCACTAAATCACAACACTCTTCAGTCCTGCGATGACTACCCCCAATTTCGGGACAGTCCCACCTTCACATAATTGAAACCTCCCTGGCTTGTTAAAAATCCTGACAAATTAACTCTACTCCCCTGTTAAGGCCTGTACGTGTTTCCTGAAGTATTCCAGCGCTGAGGCGGAGGTTTAAGCAGTGATGTTATAAAAGTTGAAGCTGCTAAAACTAGAATCTAGCCAGCTGCCGCATCTTTCTGTGGGGGAGGAATGGCCTGTCTCTTTGCGGCTAATTCAATGTACTGGTGGCAGAGGAAAGTCCATTAATATACCGATTAACATCGAGGCCTAACAGCTTCAGCCTCACCACCACCATTTCACCCGCACACCATCGTGCCCAGGTCACTGAGCCCACAGAATCTGCCGCCTTCTCTTTTAAGAGAAGCCAGGCCCCAGCGCACATAAGGTCCCCGAAATATAATTCAATCTGATCTACTAGTTGCCGACTCCATACCTGCGAGATCCTCGGACGATCTCCTAAAACAGTAGGCCCCGCCACGGCAGGCCGTACTGCCTTCCAATTGGTCAGCGCCACTCCACGTGCCCCGCTCAACCACGCCCCTCCCCCAACCGACCAATAGCAGCGGGTCAATGTCGCCCGCGATGCACGATGGGATTTGTAGTGTTTCCATGGCAGCAGCGAGACCGGCTCAACCCGCAAGGATCATGGAGGAGGGTAGCAGCGGCGGATAGGGGACGTTCTTCACTCGGTCCCTGTAACCGTGAAGGTACACAAACAAAACATCAATAAAAGTGTTTAAGTCCGGCTGCATGTGGAGATGGAGAAACAGACAGGTGTGAGTATCCAGGAGGTTAAAACTGAGGAGCCTCGGCCCTTGTGGTTGTCTCGCGGTTAAAAGGTTCTTGCAAGTTGTGCAGACAAGAGTGGGGACTATAGAGAAAATGATTATGGCAACTTGGTACAGAGAGTCATTCAAGTAGGGAGAGGAAATAGGAATTTCTCTTTCTTTGTCCTACCTTTCTCCTCTCTCCCTCTGTAGTAATTCTATCCCCCTTTACCTTCCTTAAGGAGCCGGGTCGCAACCGGGAACCACTTGGCAGGAGCTGAACGCGCGGGTTGTGTCCAGCGTCAGCGGATCAAGAGTGGGCTGGTGAACATAGAACATAGAACATTACAGTGCAGTACAGGCCCTTCGGCCCTCGATGTGGCGCCTACCTGTGAAACCAATCTGAAGCCCATCTAACCTACACTATTCCCTTATCATCTATATGTTTACCCAATGACCATTTAAATGCCCTTAAAGTTGGCGAGTCTACTACTGTTGCAGGCAGGGCATTCCACACCTTTACTACTGAGTAAAGAACCTTCCTGTGACATCTGTCCTATATCTATCACCCCTTGATTTAAAGCTATGTCCCCTCGTGTGAGGCAGCCCAGAGCGAGACTCTGGCGGAGGCATGGCGAGGGCTGGAAAGCCCAGAGCAGGACTGCGGCAGTGGAAAGGATATTTGGACTGTCTTCTGTTTTGTTATCTTATTCTAAGTTAACGTGAATGGCGCCATGTATGTACGGTGAAGATACACACTTTGCACTGTATTACATTGAACACACGTGACAATAAATGATTCAATTCAGTTCAATACAAATGTGGTTGTTGTAAAGGACAGTATAATTAGGAGGGTAGATACTGTTATATGCACCTGTGAATAGGAAGCCTGAAGGCTGTGTTGCCTGTCTGGTGCCAGGGATAATGACATCTCCTCGGGGCAGAAGAAGAAGAACTGGGAGAGGGAGAGGAGAAATCCAGTAGTTGTTGTCCATGTTAGTACCAATGACATTGGTAAGACTAGAACGGAGGCTTTGGGAAAGATGTTGAATAGTTAGGAGCTAAATTCAAAAGAAGAACCACAGAAGTAATTTCTGGATTACCACTTCAGCCACAGGTAAATTAATATAGGGTAAATAAAGTCAGAGTTAAATGTGTGACTCAAAGATTAGTGAGAGTGGAATGGCTTTCAGTTTATGGGGCACTGGCATCAGTGTTGGGGTGAAAGGGAGCTATTTTTGTGGGATGAGTTTCACTTGAACTGTGCTGAAACCAGTGTCCTGGCAAATCAAATAATTAAGACTGTAGGTTGGGCTTTAAACTAACTAGACGGGGAGGGTTTGGGAGATGGAAATGTAGAATTACAAAGTAAGATGATATGGTGGAATTCCAGGGCAGCTATTTGAATTACAAAACTGGGAGTGGGTCAGGAAAGGATGAAGGGTACTGACATAGATAAACAGCAATAAATCGGGTCAAAAGGGGATACAATGGTATAAGGCAAAATTAGGGCTCTTTACTTCAATACATGTAATCAGAACAAAATAAATGAATTAGCAGCACAAATACAGGTTAATGGATGTGATCTTATATAAGTTACAAAGACATGGTTTGAAGGAGATCAGATCTGGGAACCAAATATTTAGGGATATGTCATTTTTGAAAAGGACAAGCAGGAAGGATTTGTTGGTAAGGGACAGTAAGTACAATAGCAAGAGATGATCTTGACTCGATGCAGAATCCAGATGGTTTGAGGTAACAAATGAGAAACACAAGAACTCCCTATTAATTGTTGTCTGTAGGCCCCTAACAGTAGCTTTTTGGTGGGACAGTATATAAATAAGGAGGTAATGAGGGCATTTAACAAAGGCAGTACATTAATCATGTATGAATTTAATCTTCATATAGATTGGGTTAGTCAGATTGGTAGAGGAAGCAATGTGAAATAATGTATACAGTATATTTGGGATAGTTCCTAGAACAATATATTGTGGATAAAGGCTATTTTGGATCTGGTGAAGTGGAATGAGGCAGGCTTAATAAAGGATTTCAGGGTAAAATATCTCCTTGGAAACGGTGACCATAACATGGTAGAATTGAGTATTCAGTTTAAGAGGGAGCAACTTGGGTCAAAAGCAATCTTTAAACAAGGGTAATTTGAAAGGAATGAGAGCAGAGTTGGCTAGAGTAGACTGGGAAATGAGTTTCATAGCAAAAACAGTTCAGGATCAAAGGAAGATGTTTCAGAAAATAGTGCATGGCTCACAGAAAAGACATATTTCAGCAAGTGAGAAGGATTCTAAGGAGGGAAGAGGTTAACCAGGGATGTTAAGTGTAGCATCAGATTGAAAGATAAAAAACATACAAATGGCAAAGATTAGTGATAAGCCAGAGAATTGGGAAAGTTTTAAAGCCAAACAAAAGGATCTTAAAAATAAGAGGACAGAAATAAACTGTGAGGGTGAACAGAAGGACAACAAGAGCGTCTCTAAATATATAAAAAGAAAGAGAGAAGCCAACGTGAATGCAGAGAATGAGGCTTCAGAAATGATAATGGAGAAGCAGGGAATGGCAGGGGAGTCAAATAAATACTTTGTTCACCTTCATGATAGAACAGAAGAACTTAATATTAATTAAATGGAGAAAATCTTCAGAAAGCCACAAAACACAGCGATTTGGCAGTCCTCGTCCAGGAATCACAAAAAGCTTGCATCCAAGTTCAGTGGGTAATGGAAAAATAAACAGGATGTTGGCCTTTATTACAGAGGAAAATAAATAAAAAAGTTCACAGGTTTTGCTAAAACTGTACAAAGCACTGGTCAGACTACAGCTGAAATCTTGTGAACATTGGATCCTTTTATCTAAGGTAAGTTACACTTGCATTGGAGGTAGTCAAGTGAAAGTTTGACTAGGCTGATAGCAGATCTTGTAAGGACACTGTCATTTGGCCATGTGCTGATTGGAATATTTCTTATTGAAACATACAAGATTCTGGAAGGATTTGACAAGGCAGATGTAAGAAAGGTTGTTTCCCCCTTGTGGGCAACCAGAAGCCATAAATCTCAGAATAAGGGGTCGCACATTTAAGACATGAGGAGCAATTTCTTCTGAGATCATTAATCTGTGGAATTTTTTACCGGAGTGCAATCTTCACCTGATTCAGGTACTTCCTTCCATTCCCTCAAATCAATCCGACTGCACAGAAGCCCGACTAACTTCCTTTGTGAAGCAAGACTCCATATGCCTGTTCCATGAGCAAAGAAAGTAACGTTCCTTTCAAACACATTACAAACTATTGTTAATACAAGTTTGAGGGCACTTAACAGGGTAGTTGTAGAGAGGTTGTTTCCCCTTGCAGTAAAGTGTAACACCAGAGGGCATACCCTCAGAGTGGGCGATTGTCCAGTTGGACAAGTGAGGAGGAATTTCTTGAGGGTTTTGAGAATCTGTAGAGTTCTTTTCTGCAGAGGGTTCTTAATGCTGGGTCATCAAATGATTGATTGACATTTTTAATCAATAAGGGAATCAGAAATCATAAGCAAAAGGCAGGAAAGTGGTGTTGAGGATGAACAAATCAGCTATGATCACACCAAATGACAGAACAGACTCAATGGCTGACTGGCTTACTTCTGCTCTTATGTCTTATGGTCTTCTAAACCATACTCCCATCTCAGCCTCCTCCATTGTTCCAGAACACTTCATGGCCATGACAGCACCTCACTGCCCACCCCTCAATTTAAATATTTAACAGCCTTCTGGAGCTAATATTAAGTTCAATAATTTTCAGATCACCCCTATATCTATCCCTATTTCTTTCAGACAACAGCTATTAGCCATGAATCTGCTAATTCCTACTTAAATCTCGAAAGGTCTTCTGGTTATTGACTTTCTACAGCTGCTCCACAGGACGCCAGCATGGGTCTAATCGGGAGAAAGGCTTCTTTCTGTGCCAACAATGATCATTCATTTGTTACTTAATCTCTCCTGAATTCCACCCCATCGTAGATCTCTTTATTATTCCGAGCTTTCACATCCTCCGTACTCGTTGAAAGCGTCTAAAATGTCCCAACATTTCCAACAATAATAAAAGGACATTAGCCCGAAACTGTGTCTGTCTCTCTTCTCTCCCCTTACTGCCAGAGCAAATAATCGAGCGTTATTCGGGCCCTTGCTTATCAGGAATACCGGATTAGGTACAACTATGCTGGTTCTCAGAGCTAGCCACCCGAAGGTTGCAGGAACAGCACTTCATATTTCGCTTGGGAATCCTGCAGCCTAATGGTATCAATGTGGACTTCACAAGCTTCAAAACCTCCCCTCCCCCCGACCGCATCCCAAAATCAGCCCAGCTCGTCCCCGATATAACAAGCATGGGGCTGGATGAACACAGCAGGTCAAGCAGCATCATAGGAGCAGGAAAACTTGACGTTTCGGGCCTAAACCCTTCATCAGAAATGGGGGAGGGGAAGAGGGTTCTGAAATAAATAGGGAGAGAGAGGGGGAGAGGATAGGTGGAGAGGAGGCAGACAAGTCGAAGAGGCGGGGATGGTCCCCGCCTCCCTAACCTTCCTCTCACCTATCCCCTCCTCCTACCTACCAGCCTCATCCTGCCTCCTTGACTTGTCCGTCCTCCCTGGACTGACCTACACTCACCTTTACTGGCTCCATCCCCGCCTCTTTGACCTGTCTGTCTCCTCTCCACTTATCTGCTCCTTTATCCGCCTCTCTCTCTCTATTTATTTATTTCGAATCCCCTTCCCCATTTCTGAAGAAGGGTCCAGAGCCGAAACGTCAGCTTTCCTGCTCGGCCTGCTGTATTCATCCGGCTCTACACCTTGTTATCTCATCACGTGCAGCAAGTTTCTTCAAAGATAGAACCTTGCGCCTAAATCACGTGAAACGAGATCACGTGCCATCATGTTTACGTAATGGGAACCGTTTGACCAATAGCAGCAGCCCACAGCCGCTCAGTAACATTGCTTTTATAACATTGGTTTTGTAACACTTGGTTTGTCCTGCCAGCTTGTGGAACCCAGCTGGATAAGGTAAGATTGTAAGGCAAGATCCGAACGGTAACTGTCAGGTTCTGTGACACTGTCAATTTAGGAAGTAAATCGGTGCTGAATCAAACTTGCTACTTCATGGTTCCAAGATGAAATTGCTACTCTTTGTCAAAGGTACTTTCTCGTTCTGTCTATAATCCACAAGCAAATCTTTTTGGTTAAAGAATTGAAATTTGAACGGTGATATTATAACTGAGCAACCACAGAAGTATAGGGTGATCGCACCTAAAGTTGCGTGGATCCCTGCCTGCAGAGAATAGCCTCGTTCAGGAATAGATATGGGTAGTCTTTGCTATTTAAGATTTGTAGCGTGAGTTGTGGATGAGGTTGTTGGCCTGCTTGCCGAGCTGGCTGGTTATCGTACAGACGTTTTGTCACCACGTTAGGTAACATCATCAATGTGGTCTCTGATGAAGCAATGTTGTTCTGTACCGATCGGTATTTACATTGGTATTTGGGACTACCCAAAGTACACAAACCAGACATTCCCCTCAGATCCATAGTCTCTCTACCAGGCGCACCTACACACAAACTAGCCAAGGACCGACAACAGAAACCGAAACACCTGGTCGACGGATCACCCCACTACATCCACTCAATCCAGGAATTCCTCAAAAACCTCAAGCACATTTAAAAACAATGACAAGATTATGGTATCCTCTGACGTCACAGCACTATTCACGTCCATTGACATACCACTAGCCAAAGAAACACTTGCCACATTACTGGATGCAGCAGAAACAGCAGCTCCATCAGCAAGGACAACATACTCAGACAGCTGGACCTATGCCTCACCACACACTTCATCTTTAATGGCCGAACATACAAACAAATCAATGGCACACCTACGGGGTCACTCATCTCAGGACTTATTGCAGAGGCAGTCATGCAAAGACTGGAACGCAGTACCCTCCCCCTCATACAGCCAAAACTGTGGATCCGATACATGGATGACGTGTTTGTCATCATTAAACAAGTCAAAAGAGACACAACATCTCATTGACAATGTTTTCACCGGGATCAAATTTACAAGAGAAGAGGAAGACAATAATCAACTTCCGTTCCTAGACATCAGGGTAGAATAACTAATGGGGAGTTCCAAACCACAGTATATAGGAAGACAACTCACACAGACCAAATCCTCAATTTCCACAGTAATCACCCCAACGTCCACAAACCAAGCTCTGTTAGGACACTATTCAAATGGGTCACAACACACTAGAACTATGCAGGAAGGAGGAAGAGCACCTATACAAGGTCTTTGCTAAGAAACAGTACCCTGACAACTTCCTCCGCAGGTGCCTACTACATAGACAATACCAAGAGGACACAGTAAGCCCCAATGCACTGGTCACACTACCCCACGTCAAGAACATGTCAGAACTGACAATGAAGCTCCTGTGACCACTAGGAATCATGGTAGCACACAAACCCGCAGCCACATTACGACAAACAATCACAAGGACCGAAGACCCCAAACCCATGACATGCAGGACCAATGTAGTTTACAAAATACCTTGCACTGACTGCAACAAATGACACAACAAACTTTCCCTCATCTCAGTGTACTTGGACAATGGAGACCATCAATTTAGCTGGGACAATGAAGACCATCTTAGCTCAAGCCAACCACAGACACACACGGGAATTCCTAGAGGCCTGGTTTTCAACCCGCAATACAATCATCAAACATGTGGAATATACAAACCCATGCAGAGCAGAACCGGAAATGAGACAATCCAACTTAACAGACCAGATCATATAAATACCAAGCGGAGTAGAATGACATCACTTCATTGGAGACCGCACTGATGATGTTGCCTAGCATGGTGATGACACGTCTGAGCTGCAACCAGCCAGCTCAGCAAGCAAGCCAACAACCTCAGTATTTGCTATGTCTATTTTATTAGGATGTTTCTAAATTGCTTTCCTGAAGTATGGTTTTTTATTATTATTATTATAGCTGATTATGTTTATTCCTAGATGCGGCTGATGTCTGTATTTGTAGTTGCTAAGAAATGCCTGTTTCTGAAATGGACCTGCAGGAACTACAGTTCAGTAGCCGCTTCCAATTTAGGATTTGTTCCTTCAAGCGCGCCTTTGGACTCAATCGAGTTGAAGGAACTTCAGGATTTTGTACTTCAGTCCAAGAAACTGTTTGTGCTGACTGGAGCAGGGGTATCTACAGAGTCTGGTATTCCAGATTATCGTTCAGAAGGTGTGGGGCTCTATGCAAGGACAGAAAGGCGCCCCATTCAGCACTTCGAGTTCATCCGCAGTGTTAAGGGCAGACAGAGGTACTGGGCACGGAATTATGTTGGTTGGCCACAGTTTTGCTCTCGTCAGCCAAATGTGGCGCACAATGTTTTGAGTAATTGGGAGAAACTTGGGAAGCTTCACTGGCTGGTGACTCAAAATGTGGATGCTTTACATGCAAAAGCAGGAAGCCAGCACATGACTGAGCTTCATGGCTGTTCTCACAGAGTGATCTGTCTTGGGTGCAGAGATGTAACACCTAGGCGTCATCTTCAAGAAAAATTTGCAGCTCTGAATCCTGGCTGGACTGAAGAAGCACACGGAATAGCTCCGGATGGAGATGTTTTCCTGACTGATGATCAAGTTAAAAATTTTATTGTTCCTTCTTGTGAGAGGTGTGGTGGTATCCTGAAACCTGATGTCACCTTTTTCGGAGACACAGTGAATAAGGAGAAAGTGAATTTTGTCTACGAGCGTGTGGCTGAATCTGATGCTGTCCTGGTGGCTGGTTCTTCTCTGCAGGTGAGTGAATAGATTATTGAAGACTTTCCAGTAGGGAGGCCCAAACTATGGCCACTTTGCTATGACAGTGTGGCCTGGAAACCAGGATAGCTCAGTCACACATGTCTTAAAGTTCTTTGGTTTGTCTTGTCTGAATTTCACAGGCTTAAAGAGCTACTTCTTTGATAACTAAATAGAAATCTTAATATGTTAGTAAGTACAACTTCAGATAATGCAACTTAATGGAAGAATAATTTTAACATTTTTGGAGTTGGGTTTGCAATTGTTATTATCAGGGTAATCTGGTAAAATGAAGTCACATTTCCCCTCAATATTTTGTGCTGGTTCAAGATTCACTTTGCCCACATAAGTTAAAGAAAATATACATTCAGGCTTCCCCCTTTTCTATTGTCTAACTTCAGTCTTTCTGTAACTCACCAACTGATGTGAGATCATGACTGTCCTGTTTGTGATATAGACACAAGAAATAGAAGGAGTAGATGACCGTGCAGCCTATTGAGGCTGCTGCGACATTTAGTACAATCATGGCTGATCTTAGGCTTTAGCACTTGTCCATTCCCCATATCCCTTGATTCCTTGAGAGATGAAAAATTCATCTATCCAAACTTTAAATATATTGAATGCTACAGGAGTTACAATTCTCTGGTGTAAGGAATTTCAAGGATTCACATTGAGAGTGGAGTAACCTCACTCAGACTTAATTGATCAGCCCTTGGTTTGATTTATATTTTATATTTGCATTCCCCAGCCACTGGAACCAATCCCTGGTATTTCAAAATCTTTCATTGAATTTCGTTGGGTTTTTTTCTTGCATGTTGTTGTGCTTTACTTTCAAAACTTCAGATGGTTCAAACATGTCCTATTGACTCCCATTATAAAATAAGTTTGCTGTTTTCCATGTTGCTATTTGTAATGGATTCTGGGCACAAGTACTCTGTGAATGTTAAGATTGCACCGTGTCTTTCAATGAGATTGCTGCTCCCCCAGGATTATCAAATCAGTCTACATACTTGTATCCATTCCCATCCTTCTGAAATTGTTTTACATAACATGAAACGTTCACCTGAATATTAATGGAAACCGAATAAAACAAAATTCTATTTTGGGGGATTAACTATCAATTAACCACTTTTTTTTCTTAAACTGTGCATACTTCTTACCATCTAATTCTGTGGCAGATGATAAAAGCCAGTTATTTTCTTTAAAATTAACATGACCCCAGAAAATAGCAATAATCAATTGTAACATTCAGTTCATGTACCATAGATCAACATAGAATGAATGATATGTCATATAAATGTGGAACATTTTAATGTACTATTTTGTAAAATATTAATACTTCATGTTCTTATGTGGATTTCAACCAAGTTCTGTATATTCCCCAGTGACAGAAGACTGTGAAGCCCCTACCCCACAACACACAGTAATAATTGCCTTTCATCTCTCTTTCTCCCAGTATGAATTTTCAGCTACTCCACCGTCCCCACTTCCTCTTTCAGTAATTAGTCTCATTCACTGACAAACACAGTAATCATCCCACCCACACATGCAGTTAATAGCTCTTCTGCCATCCTCTTCCCTGCACCCCGACAAATATAGTAATCAGACTCTCTCCCTCAAGCAAAGTAATCATGTATTGTATCTTGTATTCTTGTATTCCCCCTCCATCATGCAGAATAATCAGCTGTTCCTCCCTAACACCCAATTATCTGCCTCTGTCCTCTTTACACACTTATCAGCTCTTCTTTCACTACGGCTAAGTACTTTCTGAGATATTTATTCCATACACTTGATATACCTACCTCAGGTGAAATATGATATTTATGGCAAGTTAGAATGCAGCAGAATGAAATCACAGTACACATTGTATCCGTTTGATGTTTTGGGCTCGCTGTCTTGTGACACACAAACACACACTACGAAGTCCCACCAATTTAAGAACAATTGTATAAAATGGACACTGGCCTGGAAAACTGTACTCCTCTGGTAATGGTGCAGTCTTACCTATAAGCAAGAAATGCAATTGTTACGCTAAACCATTAACAATTGCTGCTTAAGCCTCAGTTGAATTATTATACCAATTCTGGACACCGTATTTCAGGAACAATGTCAAGGCCTTGGAGAAAGTGCTGAAGAGATTTACTAAAAGGCAAACTAGAATGAGGGACTTACACATTTAAGGCAATTTGCAGAAGATCCAAAGCAGAGATGAGCAATTTTAATTTTAAACATAGAGTTGTTATGATTATTCATTGTTGCCAAGAGTGGTGGAAGTCAAAACAGTAATAACTTCCAAAAGGGAACAGGTTCAATCTCTGCGTTTTAGGTGGAGCTCAGAATCACTTTTCACATTCATGGTCCGAATGATTTATAAACTAATATTGCTGATTTTTTCTTTTCTCTGTAAATAGGTGTATTCTGGATATAGGTTCGTTATTGCAGCATATGAGATGAAGATACCAATTGCACTGCTGAATATTGGAGTTACCAGAGCAGATGCACTGGCCAGTCTGAAAATCCGTGCTCGATGTGGAGAGGTGCTGCCCTGTATTCTTCATCTTTGAGAGGGTATTGTTGCAAACTAGGAAATTCCAAATAATGATAATATTAAACAATATAGTTTTTCTACAAAGAACAGATCCATCATTTATCAATAGGAATAGGCTCTGCAGCTTCTCCTTAAGGGATCATTACGGTTGATTCATAAAATAAAAGTTGGGGCTGATGGAAATGGGTAGAGGATTCAATAATATAACGGTCATAAGTAAGACTCTTATGAGAGTGATTTTAATGAGTCAAATAGTCTTTCGTTCTTCAACTGTCTGCACTTACAAGCAAGTTCATCTGTTTTAATATTCACATATTTCTAACTTCGCATGCAAATATTAAGACAGTAATCTGAGGTGCTGGATTATACCATACACTTGAAAGACCTACCTTGGGTGAAATATGATAGTTATAGTGTGTTAAAATGCAGCAGAATGAAATCACAGTACACACCGTATCCACTTGGTGGAATACATTTACTTATCTGGGCAAACTTTACAAGACTGGCCTCATTAAACATTCCATCTGAACTGAGAGTATTTGTCATGATGAACTGTTAGCAGTGCCTGGGTGTTAGAAAAGCAGTGTTTGAAAAAACACGAGAGATTTATAGGGCCAGGTGGTAAGGCGAAATTATACAGAAAATGTGACATTTCTTGTATCACTAGAATCTATGGATTTTTATCTGTAACGTCTATATACGAGCATGTTTTCTTATTGAGAATGAGCATAATCACTATCAAGCTTTTGGAAATTTCTCTTTCAATTTACAGGATGAACATAGATGTAGTCCATAAACCACTTTTAAAACAAATCACATGAGTCACATCAACATAAATGGCCTCCAAATACATAAATTTAATAATCCTAAGGACTTTCTTAAAGAAAGAACTCAAATCAGTTACTGGGATCCAAACACAATCCAGCATCAAAAGCTATTTCGACCATCAGCAGCTGTGTTTTGTACATAGTAATTCAACAGTTTTCTCACATTCCAGACAGGAATATTTACTGAAGAGTATTTGATCAACTGTGGTTATAATCTCTATACTTCCAGGACAAGTGTACATATTAAATGGGAGTTAACATGCATTTTATTCAGAAGTGAAATAAGCTGATTTTTTTAAAAAATCGGGAAACTTACTGCTGTGGTTTTTATTTTGCACTTTAACACGTGGACTGGATGTGAATAAGCTACACAGTTTTGTGTATGTACATGTACCAACATAACTTGAGATTCAGCAAAAGGAATAGGAATCTAAGATTAATTTTACAAGAATCATTGACTAAGCTGAAGTGTCAGATGAACGTTCACTTTTACGGCAGGATCTCTCAATGGCAATTCTACCTAATTTCTTCTGCCTCATAAACAGACAAATTCTATTTCTTGAACTTTTAATAAGGTTGAGATCAGTTAAGGCCAGGAATGCTTCTCAATCTGAACAGCTCAGGTCTTTGCCACATCTTTGAGGAGTTATGCTGATCAATGGTTACAAAATACATACATTGTAACCTATCAATATTGGAATTTACTCTCAAATTTGTAAAACTTTACGTGTTGATTACTTGAAGAACAAATAGGCCTTTGATGGCCAGAATGATATATAATCTTGAGATGGCAGATGTTATGCTGTGAATTATAGATATATCCTATATCCATGGACAAGATCTTATTGCTGTGGTTGGTTCGCTCGCCAAGCTGGTTCATTAGTTCACAGACGTGTCATTACTCTGCTGGGTAACATCATCAGTGCTGCCTCTGATGAAGCGCTGTTGTGTTTTCCTGTCTGGTATTTAAACTCTGGGGTCGGTTGGATTTGATTACCTCATTTCTGGTTTTCCTTCACAGTGGTGTGTATATATAGGGTCTAGTTCTATGTGTTTGGCCTTCTTGGTGTAGAACCAGGCCTCTAGCAATTCTGGTGCTTGTCTCTGTTTGGCCTGTCCTAGATTCCTGGTGTTGTCCCAATCGAACGGTTCTCCTTGGAGATTGTGAGTATTATTGGAGATAAGTGAGTATTAGTTGTGTTTTTTTTTTGTTACTAGTTGGTGTTCATGTACACCTTGTGGCCAGTTTTCTTCCTGGCTGCCTAATGTAATGTTTGTCGCAGTCCTTGCATGGAATTTTGTATGTTACGTTGGTTCCGTCCATAGTGGGTAAGGGGTCTTTGGTGCGAGTTCGCAGTTGGCTTAGGGTTGACATGGGTTTGTGTGCTACTCTGCCCAATGGTCGTGGGAGTCTTGTGGTCAGTTCAGATATGTTCTTGATTGTATGGTAGTGTGATGAGTGTGTTAGGGCGTGCAGTATCTTTCTGTTGTTATTCGTGTGATAGGCATCGTTGGATCCAGCTGTTTGGGTATCTGTTGTCCTTAAATACTTGGTGGAGGTACTCCTTTTTGGTGTAGTTGTGGGTTGCTACAGTGTGTTGTTGTTTGTTTAAATAGTGTTTTCACTTTGTTTGTGGGTGTTGGAGTGGTCACTGTTGAAATTCAGCACTTGGTCAGTGTGTGTGGCTTTTCCGTATACCTTCATCCCCATTGGCCCTGCATTCTACTATGATGTCCAGGAATAGGAGCTGTCCGTTTTTTTTTCTCCTCTTCCCTGGTGAATTTGCCGGTGAGAGTGTTGTTCATTAGTTGGTGTGTCTCCTCTAGTTTAGCACGTTTGATGATGATGATGAAACTGTCATCCACATATCAGGTCCATAGTTTGGGTTGGCTTTGTGGGAGGGCAATGCTTTCGAGTCTCTACATCACTGCTTCTGCTATTAATCTGGAGATAGGTGACCCCATAGCTGTCCCAATACTCACTTATCTCCATTCACACGGATAAGGGGAACCACCAGTTCAATTGGGACAACACCAGGATCCTAGGACAGGCCAACTGGAACCAAGTACGGGAATTCCTAGAGGCATGGTTCTCCACCAAAAAGGCCATCAACAAACAGATAGGGTCTTGTTCTATCTATACACCACTGTGAAGGAAAACCAGAAATGAGGTAATCAAATCCAACTGACCCTAGAGTTTAAATACCGGGCAGGAAAACGCAACGGTGCTTCATCAGAGGCTGCACTGATGATGTTACCCAGCAGGGTAATGAAATGTCTACGAAGTAATGAACCATCTTGGCGAGTGAACAAACCAACCACAGCATCTACAACCCAAGCTACAGATCTACTCAAGAACCTTAAAGATCTTATTGGTCAAGGCCAATGCTTTACATTTAAATTGGTAATTGAATGAAAATGTGACTTAGTGTAACATGATATGCTTTGCAGACAACACAAGGTCCAATATGAATAAAAGGTATATAAAACACTTAGCCCCCTTTTGAGTCTTTCTCCCTACTACTGTAATAAAGGCTGCTTGAAATATTCGCTAATACCTTGTATCACCTTGTTGATTTAAAATACTACACAACAAACACATGCAAATTTCAACCTGCAGGTACACAGTCCATTCTGTCAACTTTGCTGTTGTTTGTTATGAAGTCTACAAAATGTACTCCATGTGAATTTTTTCCTGAAAATACCTATTTTTGCTCCAAAATTAATGAGGTGCTATTATTTTTATTAGCTGCAAATTCTTGTCCAAGTCTCTTACCACACCTTTTTTTTCAAACGTAACCAATCCTTCACTGTTGGTTCTGTTAAATGCTTAGGATTGCCTCCCTTGCAGCACCATGGAACTACTCACACTGCAACTGTTGACCACCACCTTCTCAAAAATAATTAGGAATGGCAATCAACTCTGGCTTTGCCAGCAGCACTTGCACGCATAAAATAATAATTAAACCCCACAATTTGAAAAAAAGAGAATTCCACAATAATGGTAATATTAAATAAATTAGTTTTGCTATGAAGAACAGATCAATCATTTACCAATAGGAATATGCTCTGCAGTTTCTCCTGAAGGGAGCATGAGGGTTGTTCCATAAATCCAGACAACTGGGGAGTATTCCATCACACTCCTGACTTGTGCCTTGTAGATGATGGACAGGCAGGAGCTGGGTTTTTACTGCAGTGTTCCTAGCCTCAGACTTGCACATTTAACCACTGTATTTACATGGTGAGTCCAGTTGAGTTTCTGGTCAATGGTAACTTCCAGGATGTTGATTGTGGGGGATTCAGTGATGGTAACACCATTGAATGTCAAGGGGCAGTGGACCTGGGAATACTGCTCTAATCTAAATACAAAGCTGAGGAATCCTTTGCTCCTTTATCCCACGAAGCTTCCTTACCCAAAATACCTTTCTTTCCCCCTCCCAGTGCAGGTCTGTTCAACTGCTTTAGCTGCTGTCTCCCAACCATTGACACCTGTTGCTGGAAGTCCTGGCACAATTGATACACAGGAAGGACTGGGTATCTTCCAAAGAAGAGGTAGTGTAGAGAATTTTTATTTTTCATGTTCGCTGTCTGAATGTTGGCATTGCTGGCATCTATTACCCATCCCTAACTACACAGAAGGCAGTTAAGAGTCAGCCACATTGTGAAGAGTCTGGCATTATATGTAGGTCAGACCAGGTAAGGATAGCAGATTTCCTTCCCTGAAGGACATTAGTCAATCAGATGGGTTTCCACAACAATAAATCATCATTGTGCTAGCCTTCCCTTCCCCCACCCCCTTAGATTCTTTATTTTAGTTGCATTTAAATTTCACCATCTACCATGGTGGGATTTGAACCCATGCCCCCAGAGCTTTGACCTGGGATTCTGGATTACAAGTTCAGTGATGCTATCACTTCTCGCATAGCTGAGTGTGGAATGCTATTGTAGGCATAATCCAGAAGATACTTGGTTCACTTTTGTTTACTGTCAAGGTGTGCGGATGGTCTCGCAGAGTTTGGTTCAATTGTTCACACTGACCATTACCCTCTTGGTGATTGCAGTGCTGAGGCTTTTGTCTGTGCATAGACTTTGCAAAGCTGCTGTAAGATCTTGCTCTCAAGGTTGCACCCCTGTGAAACCATAATGGACGATGACCGAAACAGACAAACCAATCACATATTAACATTGTGGCTATAGGCCATTTGGACATTTGTCGGAATGTCCTGTGTGAACACGGTGAAGACATCCATGAGTATGAGAACATGCTCAGTCCTCTTACTACTAGAGTCAACCACCATAAAATCCATTGCAAGAAACTCCAGAGTCTCTTAGTGACCGGGGATCCCAAGCTGGAGTGAAGTCACTTCCCTACTTCGGCTAAAGTAAACTTCTCACAATTTTAACAGTGGTCATTAATATCAGCAGCCATCCTGGGCCACTAACCATCAGCATCTATTCAGCTCAGCTGTCTTTTCTGATGTCAATTGTTGTTGGAGCTGCCAGGACGATTGCTCAAGCTCCTCTGCTCAGCTGATACCAATGCTCAACACTTTAGGCTGTTGGGAAGGATAAGTTGTTTCATCCCTCTCTCCCCTTGTCTAAACCAGCTAATAGAGGACTCCATCCTTCCCGACATTCTTCCAGAAGTGCAACAATTCTTGTGTCTCAAGCTGGGTTGGTCAATAATGGGTGTTCCAGTAATGTGTAGTCTTCTGATTCCCACATCAATCAGTTGAAACTGTCTGAGGTCCTATTTTGTCCAGCTGACCAGAGATGAGTCTCCTCCCTTGATTAGTCTTCCGTCTAAGGGCATCACTATTTGCATTACTTCTGCCTGGCCTGTACTGGATACAGAATCAAAACTGCATGAGTTCAGTGTCCCAGTCGGTCCCTGCTGTTCCCAGCTTGGCGGATAAATTAAAGTCACTGAGTGGGATGTTGTCAGTAAACACTTCAAACTTAGCACCAACAAGAATGTCTCTGATTTTCTGGGAAATAGTTCACCTCAAAGCTAGCAGTTCGCGTTTCAAACTGGAGTAATTCTCCATATTCCTGTTATCTTTTCTACATTTGAACTTATGACAGCACTGCTCCCAGGCCAAGGAAACTGGAGGCGGTTTCTGGAATGAAAATGAGTTGAAAACCTGGGTAGCCAACGACAGGTGATGAAACAAGCTTCTGCTTGAAGGTACAAAGAGTCTTCCCATGTTGGGGTCTAATTCCCCGTACTGCTCTGTGAATGATCACACCTCATATATTCTTGTTCAACCACTCCTTCAGCATTCTGTGATTTCCTCATGAAATTGTGGAGTGGGGCAGTTTATTGTGCATAGCTTTGCACAACGCTTCTATTGAAACCAGCTTGATCCCTTTCCAACTAGGACAGGGCCACTCCTCTACCGCTTGGAAATTTCTGACAGTCCAGGGTAATGCCCTCCATGGTAACCACATGTCCAAGGTACCATACGTTTGTCCTGAGAAGTTGACACTGCTCTGAATTTCAAATTTTAAAAACTGTGACAAGCAAGCTAAGTGTGTCTGGTCTTGCTAGGTTATCCTTAAATGTCAAGATGAAAATGAGTATATTTTCTAGAAAAATGAAGGGGGTCTGGAAATATAGGTCATCAAAATCTTCATCCATCACACACATGTAAGTGGCAAAGGCTTTGCAGGGCTCAAAGGGCATTCTCATGTATTTGTAAAGACCCCTGTTTGGAATGCCACATTTTCAATGTCTTATTCAACAATTTGTAGCTGGTTATAACTGAACCATTTTGAGATCTCAGCAAGACTCCTTGCATCTTTGAGAATTTGCAAGCTTCCTCAATCCTCGGGAGATGATAAATATCCTTATGAGCGTTTGCCTCAAATGCCAGGTAATCGATACAGATCCTCAACTTTTACATTTTTCTCCTTCACAAGGACTATGGGGGAAGGCATAGGCACTTGACTCTCAGATGACATCCCACTCCAAAGAATTCTGCAGGTAGTCCTGGTCTTCCTCAGTGATGGGGTGGGATCCTATGGAATAGAACTTTTAATAAACGGTCATCCTAGTTACAACCCTGTGGGTTATTAGGTCACAACATTCAATGTTACCATATTTACTGAACATTGTCTTGTATTTTCTGAGAGTAGAAACAGAATGCCTCCTCTGGGTCTCCTACATCTCACGAAAGACCGTATTTGAAATGAGATTAGAGATGTCTCCTCAAGTCTCTTCCTGGCAGTGGCATGTTGAAGGACAGCTATGAATGTTCTAGGTTGGAGGTAAACATTTTGTTGTTTAACTTGGCAATCTGCATGGATACCCTACCACTTTCTTTACAATTACATGGGTTCCTCCCCACCCTGAGTTACACCAATTGGGGCTCTGCTACATATGACACAAGATGGTCTAGCAAGGTCTAATGTCAACCATTGGAGCCAGCCTTCAAGAAGTGATGGTGTGGGCAGGTTTATAAAAAAAAAAAAAAATCAGCCTGATTCCCCACGACTCAAGCAATGCTCAGGTCCTGTACAGGCAGATTGATCCTGTGCACCACCTACTGAACTAAATGGAGTGTTCACTATATATGCTTTCCAAGGAGGCCTAGATATCTCTCAACATATTTGACCCCAACACCATGAGTATAACTTCCTTACTTCCAGGAGTGCATTGATTAGGTCAGAGACTCCATACTATGAGAAGCATGGTGTGGGACAGATAGGGAGCACTTGATGTAGCCACCATCTTCTCCACATCTTGACCTTTCAACCTTGGTTGCCCTGACTTGTTGCCCGTTCTGCAGAAAGTACCCCAGAAAAGAAACAAAATTTAAACGCATGAAAAGATCATGAAGTAAGGGTCTTTTATTCCACTGGCATCAGAGCATTACAAACATGAAGGGAATTAAAGGACACACAAGTAAGTATTTACATGGAATGAAGCCTGCAGTTTACTGTCTGTCTGCTTCTTCTTCCCCCAAAGACACCTTCTCTGGAGAGGGTCCACTCGAGTGCTCCAGCTGCCTTCCAACACCGTCACTACGTGCTCCTGGAGATTCTATTATGGTAAAAGAAATACTGAGCAATCTTTGAAACATGATGAAGGTGGGGAAACAGTTCTTTAGCACACAGATCTTGTGATCAGAACAAATGATCTCTCAATATTGCGATAGTTGCACAGTAGGTGTCATATGTATATTAAAAATTGTACAGTGCTGCATGGACGTTTAACTGATACAGAGATATATATATAATGTTAAAATAAAGATTTTTGTTAGATGATTAAATGAGGCAGATATACCAAAATGCAAGACAGCAGAATATAAAGCAGGATTTTATCCATTCATTTAGAATAAACACTTTGGCATAAGCCCCCCCAAATAAAAGAATCATTATGTTTACATATTAAAGCTTGCTTAGAAAGTCCACAACCCATTTGTAAATCTTTCTAAAAACATTTACATTTATCACTGATTTAATGGTATTGCTTAATACAACAGGCAACAAGGCAAGATCTTTTATAGCACCTATCTCAAAGGCAGTAGTTTGAACTGAGATGTATAAATCCCTTAGAAATTTGTGCCTTATTCCAAAGAGCTTTTCAAGGCAAGCAGTGAAAGAAAATATCTGAGAAGCACCTTTGAGATTGTAACAAGAAGTGAATGGGTTTGTCTGTTGGCCAAGACATAGACTCTAAACAGGTTTCAACAAGTGCCTTGAACTATCGTGTACTGTTCAGATAGCCTTGTTGTCCTTTAACAATTATTGGCAGCCCAGGTCCTGGGAGAATGCCTTTGATTTCACATAGTAGGTACGTCCCCTAATTCATGCCCGAATTTGTGTTGCACACATCAGACACAATCCAGTAATCGAACTTCAGATAAATATACAAATAGTTATGGATTAGCCCTCTTCAGTTTGAAAAGCTGGGAACAGAAAACTAGCACTTCTGGTATTATCATCATTGCTTCATAAAAATTCCATTTTTTTGTTTTCAAAAGCACAAACAATATTTGTAAAATTACAGTAATTCAGAAACAAGAAATGTACCAACTGAATTTATACATGTTTAACAGCTTATGGCTACAATATGTTGTAGAAATTTTATCACCTCTGTAGCTAAATAACAGAAGGAAAATATTAAATGACATTAATAAGGAATAGGGGCACAATTTGCATCACATTCTTCTGGGTTCATGCAAAAGGGTTGCAGAAGTGAAGGCTAATAGGAGTTCTTCACTTTGTAAAACCAATGCTTTTCAGGTTTATAGAGAAATTCCATGTTATTTAAAACACAGCGCCTTTGTGGTGACTGACTTTGCAAAATATATTTGGAAATACACATTCTGCTCAATTAAAAACGAAAACATTTTCTTGCACCTTGTACGTTTCTTGGTAAAATGACCATAGGAAGCCACAGCTAAGAAGCACCCGATATTAAACTAATTTGCACCCAGCTGCCACGTTCTCAAAAAAGGTAGAGCTCACAATCATTTCAAGAATTGAATTATATAAAGTGCAATAAAGTAAAGAGATTGTCCCACAACCTTGTCAATTTTGAGATTTGCAAACATTAAAAAAAATGGAAGTATAGGTAGGAACAAGTGAATGAAATTATTTTTGCTGTCTGTTTAAAAGGTAAGGACTCTTTTTCTAAAAGAAAATTTTGGATCAGGAGCACTTATTACTCTGGTAATATTACATCAGATCACATCTTCATGTCAATATTTGATCAAGGCCAGACATTTAAGTTAAAACTCTTTCTTAAGAGGCAGACAGAGCTGGAGATTTCAGTCACTCTTGGGAGTTGAAGTTACAGGGTTTCTCACTCATGGGCTGCCTGGAGGTGTGGCGAATCCAGAGCTCTCACTGTCACTGCTGGATGGTGATCGTGGAGCACTCTCAATTGGGCTCTTTGTATTGCGAAATTTATTCAACAATGTTGTATTAAAGGCAGATGCAGGAGAGCATACTTCCCCTTCCTGTGCTCGCTGACTTTTGGGGATTTTGGATGGAGTGCCACCTGGAGACCTACAAAAGGAGCAGGCAGGAGATTGTTCTTCAGTACAAACATATGTATTTTATGATTTAATTAGTAAAGAAAGATATTAAAAGTGTTAACATAATGAGATCAACAGGCAAAGAAACCAATGGTGTTGAGGAGAGTTTAATTGGTTAATTTTACAACACATAAAATGAATTTACTACGAGATTAAAAATAAAGTTTTACAGATGCTGGAAATCAAATGAAAACAAAGTGCTGGAGACACTCTGCAGGTCCCATAACATTGCTGGAGAGAGAAACAGAGTTAACATTTGATATCCAATAATGGTCTTCTATAGAATTCAAATCATATTCAATTTGCAATGTTAACTCTGTATATACCTCCACAGATGCAACCTGACCTGAGTTCCATCAGCACTTTTGTTGTTTTAATAAATTCTAGAGTACTTCATTTTAGAAATTAAATGCAGAATCTTGATAGTGATATATTTTTTTGTATAATGCAGTAGGAACTGAAGCAGTAAAGGTGATTAATTGACACTGTCGCAGATTGTGTACCACATTAAAGCAGACTCTTTGAACTGTGTTTTATGACATTGACACCAATGTTAAGCAACTCTTACAACACTACTGAAAAGTTGAATACTAATCACTGGTTTAAGATTATGTCACAAAGGTGCATACTCAAACAATTAACCTGCAACTATTCCTCATTTTCATCAAGAATAACCAATAAACACAAAACTAGATGGAGGTATTAAGATAACAAGCATGGGGCTGGATGAACACAGCAGGTCAAGCAACATCATAGGAGCAGGAAAACTTGACGTTTCGGGCCTAAACCCTTCATCAGAAAGGGTTCATCA
>JAHRHZ010000099.1:2594001-2614141 GCA_024137785.1 Ginglymostoma cirratum
GGCCTGCTGTGTTCATCCAGCCCCACACCTTGTTATCTCGGATTCTCCAGCATCTGCAGTACCTTTTATCTCTGTACCAGGATGTTGCCTGGTATGGAGGGAAGGTCTTATGAGGAAAGGCTGAGGGACTTGAGGCTGTTTTCGTTAGAGAGAAGAAGGTTAAGAGGTGACTTAATGGAGACATACAAGATGATCAGAGGATTAGATAGGGTGGACGGTGAGAGCCTTTTTCCTCGGATAGTGATGGCTAGCATGAGGGGACATAGCTTTAAATTGAGGGGTGATAGATATAGGACAGATGTCAAAGATAGATTCTTTACTCAGAGTAGTAAGGGCGTGGAATGCCCTGCCTGCAACAGTAGTAGACTCGCCAACTTTCAGGGAATTTAAAGGGTCGTTGGATAAACATATGGATGATAATGGAATAGTGTAGGTTAGATGGGCTTCAGATTGGTTTCACAGGTCGGCGCAACATCAAGGGCCCGAAGGGCCTGTACTGCGCTGTAATGTTTTATGTTCTAAGTGTGATTTATTTCATATGCAAAATCTAGATTTAGGTTTTCTGTTGTGTACACGAGAGTGGCACCTATCCTATTTAGGCTACCAAAGTCTTTTCCAGAAAAATTCCCATACTTGCCAGACACAGAATAAAGTTTCTTCAACAATGTGTGCTAGTCCAAATGAAAATGAATGAATATTTTGTGCTGCATTTCCTTAGCCTACCAATGATCTTCCACCCAGTACTCCCAAATAACTGCTCAGACAAGCTCTAAGTCATTTTTATCATGTGAACTTAGACCTCTTTATGGTAACGGGAATTTTAGTCTGTGTTATGTTGTGAAACTGCCTCTATTTATGATGAATAGGAAATTCAAAAGAAAATCATTGTGATCTCACTATAAAAACCAAACCAAGAAGCAGATTTATGAAACCTTTAAATGCAAAGAGTTCATATCTCATGGTGGTCTAAGTGACCATCTTTGAGCAGAAACTAATACATAGAATGTACAGTGACTTGTGGTATACTCATTTAGGCAAACACATTGTTTATTTTTAATTCATTCATGGGATGATGGCATTACTGTCTAGGCCAGCATTTAATTGTCCATTCCTAATTGGCCAGAAGGCAGTTAAGAGTCAAATACATCAGTGGCTGTCTAGAGTCATATGTAGTACAGGCCTGGTAAGGATGGCAGTTTCCCTCCCTAAAGGACTTGAAAGGCAATGGATTCAGGGTCATTAGCCTCTTAATTCCAGATTTTATTTTTTTTTTTTTAATATTGAATTGAAATTCCACCATCTGCCATGGCATAATTTGAACCGGGGTCCCCAGAACAGAGTAACAGTCCGGTGAAAGTACCACTAGGCCGTTGCCTCCCCATATAGTACATTCTAGAAATATCATTCTTCCTTATTTCCTTTTTCATTACAAAACTGGAACATGTGATCTCAAATGGTTGACATGTAACTACACAGTCAATTTCTTTTCAAGGAATTTTATCCTTCTCTTTTAGTGCAATATTTATTTAGTGTGTTGAATACTTAATACAATGAAGCTATTTTAAAACCAGACAGCAAAGAAGAATCTGAATCTATTTTTCTTTCTGTAACTTTCCTTAAATCCTTTCACTAATACAACCATATTATTGCCTTATTGTGAGATGAACCCAAAATAGAATACTAAGATATCTTAGTGCTAGCAACTTGATATCTGGAAAATGTGGACACATTAAATGCTGCACATAATTCTGAATGTTGTGTGGAGCATACCTACACAGTTCACAAACTGTAAGGGTGTATAGCTTTCTGTTACTTCCCAACTACTTTCCCTCCTACTTTCTATTTGGTGATAATCTATTTCTCCACCCCAAAAGTCAGCAGGACCCACAATCTTATTGCCACCCCCAACTAGGATCAATAGGAAGGGGGATAAAGGGTGGAGCTCTCAGTCAAAAATGCTAGATGCCCCCATTTATCACTCAACAAACTAACATATCTAACCACCAGGCAGACTGAACAGGATAGAGAAATGCTATCAAAAGTCAAGACTAAATTCTAAATTTTAATCAGTATGCTTCAAATTAAATATACCATCTCCTCACCTTTTACAGCGTCGATTGAGTCTGGCCAGTCCATAGCTGTCCAACAGAGCTGGAGTTGCCAAAACCTTTGCTTCTCTCTGCAAGACAGAAAACAAATCTTAAATTCCCATTGCTGAAATCAGCTGCACTATTTCCTACATTAAAACAGTGACAACACTTCAAGATACATTGTGGGTTGTAAATTACATTGAGGTTTACTGAACTTACGAAAGGGCTTATGTAGATGCAATTCTTTCTTTCTTTTCCTTTATACATAAAAAACCCAGACCTTCCTTTCTCCATCTGATTTTGTATACCGTTCTCCCTAGCACTTTCCATTCAGTGATATTCTCTTTCTCCAGCCCACAAGCCTGTTGCACCTACAAACAATAAAGCAGGCATCAAGCTTATCACTCTAGCCATGCTTCCTTTGAAGCTGATTACTTACTGTATGAAGATTCGATTTGTCTTTCAGAGGAGTTTTAAACGCTGGATTACTGGGAGCTGAAACAGGTGGTGGTGGTGGTGGAGGAGGTGGTGGTGGTGGAGGAATGGCAGTGACTGAAGGTAGTGTGGAATCTTCATTCGTAGAAACCTCACCCTGCTCCCTCCATCTCTTTTCAGCCAGTCGCTTGGAGGTCCTTTGTGCACTTTCTTTAGCCTCTAGAAAGCACAAATATCACAAGGAACACTAAATCTTAAATGCAACATGCATGTGGACAGCTTGACTTCTACAGAACACTGAAATTGAAATTAGCGTAGCAATGGATTATTTTTTTCCCCAGATTCTCACATCATCCAAGTTACAAAAGTCATATTTAATTGTGACACAATTCTTGCCAACTGCTGAGGGTCATTAGATATTTTTAAGACAGAGGTAGATAGATTCTCGACTAACAATGGAGTCAATAGTTATTGAGAGTAGGCAGGAAAGTGGAGTTGAGGCCTCAATCAAATCAATCATAATCTTATCAATTGGAGGAGTAGGCCAAAAGGGTGGAATGGCCTACTCCTGCTCCTAATTAATATGCTCATATGTAGTGGCTACCGTGCATTTTTGTTTCAAAAGATATACCAAGGTGCTATAAAAAGTTAAGAAAAAATGAAATTAAATCCACACTAGGACCATATCATACTGGGAAAATAGCCATTTTGTTGACAAATTATTTTAGTACTGCTCCAGATTCTATTGTTGTCCTTGTTAATGTCCCAGTGACAAAATGTGGTTCAAATTGGATCAACAGTGAAGCCAAGTCAATTACAATGTATGGTATTGCAAACTACGAAACTCCACATTTTGGAAATGTGTCCAAGTAAGAACAAACCAGCTTGAAACAGTGTAGCATACACTAGTGTACTAGTGAAGAAGGGTTTCAGTATTTGCTTTGTTTGCATTCCCAACAGTGCAGAGCAAAACAATGTTCAAAACCAGGCAAATCCAACAATAAGAGCAAGTGACATGATATATCCAATCTTGCCTAGCTTCTTTATCACTGCAACCACCAATCCTGCAAGTAGCAAATGACACTTCCTTACCAAGAGGCAAGCAAGGAATCTCTTCCCAAAGCCAAATACAATCTCTCTCCACAATGCAATAATTTAATTGAGATTGAGGGAAGAGAACACAGTTACAATAGGTGTTATATAACATGTTACCAAGGGTGCTTAAAACAAATCATCACAAGGAATAGGATTTTCTACTTTGCTGCATTGTCTCTCACAAACCTATCGTGCCAACTTGAACAGGAGGTAAGATGACCAATAATGAGATTTGACGTGGACACCCAAATTCCAGTTCAAATATAACATCCATCCAAAGGCAAAGAGAAATTATTCTTCATCTTCTTGCAATTCTCCTGTCATTCATAACTCCTCTAGTCACATCTTTGGTTTCTTTTCATTTGTACTATTACCACATGGTTGACTTGTACCATTAACCTTCTGTTATTTAACCTAATATCTTCTTTCCATCCAATCTGACCTTCCTTTACCTGTTCTGCTTCTACTCTCTTCCTAACTTTTCCCTTTTCTAATGAAAAACTCAAAACCTCAACGGTTTCCTTTTCCATTGATGCTTCCAGACCTGCTGTGTATCCCAGCAGTTTTGTTTTTACTGGTTCAGATTTGCACCACTTAGAGGAAAGCTGAGTCAAATCAGCACGAGGATATGGCCATAAAGAAACAGCTTGCTCCCTAAATGGATGTCCATCTACCATCAGCTTTAGCCCAGATGGGACTACAGGTATGTTTCCCTGCTTCAGACGGAGACAAGTGGTTATAATTTAAGAGGCACCACAATGCATCAAGCCTGACTGACCAGAGTCTCTCCTGCTATCATGAGTTTATTGGAAGTTTTGGAATGGGGTTTGGGCAACATCAAGAATGCTCCTTCCACAGTCTACAAATCCTGCAATCTTGCTCAGAGAAAATGGCACTATTCACCGACCCAAAAGACCTGCTCAAACTGATATGCACTGTACAAATACTCATTTAAGACATGGCTATTTTATATCGGTCCAAAACATCATTCTAACTATTGCTCTACTCACTTCTAAATTGTAAACCATTCCAATGCTGTTGTCACAAACATCCCACAACTTTGCATTATGGATATCTGTGGGGACCAAACAGCTGTATGTCAGATCCATAGTAGAATAAATTCTGGGTAACATTGCAGTCCAACAAGATGCACTCCTGCAGCATGCTAACTCAGCTCTCGTCCTACTCTCACAAATTCGTCATTATCATATAGTTGAAACTCACAGTCAGTTGTTGATTTGAAGTGGGCAAGTAATAACCTTAAAAGGCAAATGTAAGAGAAACCACTCACACTGCCTCAATACACTCAGCGGTTGCCTCATAGTTGCCCACCCAACTCCTCACTCAGCCAGCACTGGTTGCAACTTTGGCCTTGTTTTAAAAATGGTGATCTTACCGCGAGCGTAGATCTGAACTTTTCTCATCTCGTCCTTCAAGTGTCGGAGTCTTTCTTGTAATTCATCTATTCCAACAGCATTACAGCGGTTCAGCCGACCATCTACAGCTGTGAAAAATTTAGCCTGCAAAGACAATGCTCATATGTACCAAACATTGACTTGACCTGACCCAAAATTGGTGCTTTGAAGGTAATAGTTTGGCTTTTATTTTTAGGACACTGACACACAAAGAAAGCAGCAAATTTTATGCAGTAGCCTCAAAACAAAACTACACTCATCAATATGTGGCTTTAATAAAATTCCCTTTGTACTTGTTAATGTAACCGTGGTCTCATATCAGCTGCTTCCCTGGTCCAGAGCTCCACCTAACAGTGAATAGCATAAACTGCAAGAACAAGGAGGGAAGCTACAGACAGTACCTAGCCTTAAAAACGTCTTGCATTTTCTAGCAATTCATCACACTTCTAAGTAATCTGAAATAGGTGACTTTGTTCTTGCAATTGGCTGCTATATATTGATTAGTATATGCAATAACTTGGCTCATCAGGAAAACAGCACTGCCAGCAAAATCAAAATTGAAGCCAGGAAAAAACACAAAAATTGTGTTTTGGTTGATGATGAGAAAAAGGGTGAATTCTGAGGCCCAATTTCTCCTATCTTGTGGGGCTGACAGTACCTTAATAAAGGATTTCAACCCAGCCTTTTCAAGTTCAGCCTGTTTTCGTTTGCGCACTACTCTCTCACACAGTGATGGGTTCTGATCCAGAGTGTGAAATAAGTCCTGCAGTGCCTTTTCCGTACAGGTCAGGGCTTCAGACTCAAATTCTTCTTTGGTTATGCGTTTACAGAACATCTTGCTTAGAGGATATTCTTGATCAAATTCCTCTAGCGTTTCCATCGTAAGTCTGCAACAGGAAAGCAAAGATGATTTACTGATCAATTTATTTTACACATGCACAGACACATATTTCTTGTTTATAGGATATCATTTGGCCATATGATAAAATTGAGAAGCAGTAAACACATTAGACTAGAATAGATTTGGGGCAGGGGATGGGGATACAGACAGCAAATATTCACCATTCTGTAATGTCTTCTTTATACATTGAGTGAAGTGACTCCCACAAATTGCAGAACACTGACCTTTACGTGTGAAACCATCATTCAGATGAAACTGGCAAAATATGTTTCATTGTTTGCTGATACAAAGCAAGTCTCAGAGAGCATTTATAAAGGGGAAGAGGGCCTTCTGTGCTGTCAGTAATGGAATAAAGGAGCTTTTGTACAGTAAATAAAGGAATTCAGAGGAGACCAAGGCTAACTCAAGGATAGACGTCCGGGAAGTTTCTGAAGGCAGAAAGCAAAAACTATTTTGGAAGAAAATTTGCAAGGGAGCGTGGTAGCTGAAAGATGAATCTCCAACTGTGGGGCAAAGAAGCAACCATCAAAAGAACTGAAAGTGTAGATTTCAACATGTGGCCAGTGGGGGAAAAAAGAAAAGTGCAATCAGACCCGAAGGGCAATAATGATGGAAGTTTTATGGGTGACCACAAAAGTGATAATTAGCACTTCAAGCAAGTCCTTGGGTAACAGGTTCTTGATGAGTTGGAATTATGAACAAATTTGATCCAAGGTGAAGACAATATAGAAGGTGGATGGAATGCAGGCATGGAGAGGATGGAAAGTGTATATGATGTAATTTATTGAAGATATTCCAAGTTGTTAACAAAGTAATAAGCCAAATACTCATGCTGAACTGCACAATTTGATTTACCAATGCCAAAGGAAGGTGGAACAATAGACTATGTTATAGACTGAATTCACTTGAGTAGGAAAATAGGAATTGAGATTTCAGATTAAACTAAACATGTCTGAGCAATGAATACTTGGGGGCACACCAGATTCCCTGCAATAAACCATGACATTATTTGCAAGACAAAAAAATTACAACATTTCAAAAGATGAGTGCATATATTCATGAAGTTCCAAAGTTTAATTTTTAAAACGTAGAAGGAAGGATGGGATTTTAAATGCTCACTTAAATGCAGTGTTTAAAACTTTAAGACTGAAAATTTTTTAAAATGGTATTGTACATGGACAACTTGGGGTTCACAATGCAGGCCTTGCAAATGCTGGAGATAGTTCAGAATCTCAATAGATCACAGAGTTAACAGTCAGAAAAACAAAAGCACCTGGGAGACAGTTCTGATGGCCCTGACTTCTGAACGCTGACTAGTTGCACATTAAAAAAGGCCATCAGAAATGGAAAGTTCAGCTGGCCAATAAGAGGGCCAGAGAAAACATAGATCAATGAATCGTGCATCTTCTTAACTCACTGTCTTCCTTTGCAGTACAGATTGCCAATGAAGAGTTGACTCTTGCGTCACATATGGCAATGTTTAGCACAGAGGTGACTACCATAATTCAAAAGCATAGTCTTACAAAATGGAAGACACCTGCAACTAACTCCTATATTGAGAGCTATATAAACAGACTAGTCTGATTAGATTAGTCAGATTAAATGCCTTCCTTTACTGCCAGCTAAAGTCAAATAAAATTAGGACTCGTTATCAACAGTGAATGATCAGATTCACCTTGCTGCTAACCCAGGACTTCCCCTGCAAGAGGACGACAGGAAAAATAAGACTGCAAGATTAGGTTGCAAACTTGCTCACCCAGACGGTATGTTTGCAAACGTTTCATCACCCTGCTAGGTAACATCGTCAGTGCGCCTCCAGTGAAGCGTTGGTGTTCTGTCCCGCTTGTTGTTTATATGCCTCAGTTCGATGGGGTGGTTGGTATTACTTCCGGTTTTGCTAACCAGTGGTTTGTATATCAGGTCCACTTCAATGTGTTTGTTGATGGAGTTCAAATTGGAGTGCCAGGTCTCCAGGAATTCAATAGCATATCTCTGTTTGGATTGTGCTATTATGAATGTGTTGCCCCAGTCAAATTTGTGTCCTCCTTTGTCCGTGTATATTGAGACCAATTCTGGACCCGACATACAAACCACTGAAAAATAAAACCGGAAGTAATACCAAGAAAAGACATTGATAAGTTAAGTGAGTGGGCAAAGATGTGGCAAAAGGCGAATAATGTGGGAAAATGTGAAATCGTCTATTTTGGCAGGAAGAATAAATAAAACTGGCTAAACAGCAAGTGATCTGGGTGTCTTTGTACATAGAGCCATACTCACAGCAGGTGGACTGCAGCAGTTTGAGAAGGTGCAAAACAGAACTGAAACAAACTCTTCAGTCCAATTCGTCCGCGCCTACCAGACGTCCCAATCAATCTAGTCCCATTTACCAGCAATTGGCCCATATCCGTATAAACCCTTCCTATTTGTGCACCAATCCAGATACCTTTTAAATTTTGTAACCGTAACTGATTCCTCTGGCAGCTCCTTCCATACACACTCAAAACTCTGCATGAAAGGGTTGCCCCTCAGATCTCTATAAATCTTTCTCCTCTCACCATAAACCTATGACCTTTAGTTTTGGACTCCCCTATCCTGGGTAAAAAACCTTGGTTATTCACCCCTATCCTTGCCCCTCATGATTTATAAACCTTTATAAGGTCACCCCTCAGTCTCCGAAGCTACAGGGGGGAAAAGAAGCCCCAGCCTATTCAGCTTCTCCCTATAATACAGACCCTCTAATCCCAGCTACATCTTTGTAATTTTTTTTTCTGAACCCTTTGAATTTAACAACATCTTTCCTATAGCAGGGAGACCAGAATTGAATATAGTATTCTAAAACTGGCCTCACCAACATCTTGTACAGCTACAACATGCATGAATCAAAAAAAAAACTAACATGCAGGTCCACCAAGCAATTAGGAAAGTTAATACAATATCATTATTTATCATGAGGGGAACTGATTATATGCCTTTATTAGACAGGGAACTGTAAAGACCACATCTGAAGTACTTTGCACAGTATTGCCTTGTTATTTAAGGTAGAATGTAAATTTAGAGGTTTATGAGACTAACATCTGGCACGGGAAAGTCGTTTAAGGAGAAAAGGTTGGATAAGCTAGGCTTTGTATGGACTGACGTTTAGAACAAGAGGTGACTTGATTGAAACATAGAAAATCCTGAGGAGTCTTGACAGGGTAGATGTGGAGTGGATGATTCCTCTTATGGGAGAATCTTGAACTAGGGCGTCACTGTTGGGGGAAAAAGTACAGGAGTGACCCATTTAAAATAGAAATTGGGCGCTTTCAGAGAGCCCGGAGTCTTTGTAAATCTCATCCTGAAAAGCAGAATCTTTGAATATTTTTAAGGCTGAGGTTGTTTAATTCTTGTTAAGAAAGGTTTCGGGGTAGACGTGAATGTGAATGTGAATTTGGGGTTAAAGCGGATCAACTATGATCTTATTGGCTCGAGGGGCTGCGTGGGCTATTGCTGCTTGTATGGCAACACTGTGGACACTTGGAGACATCGCAATGGTGAAGTTTTGCTCCATAATTACACACCAAGCCGCAGTTAAATATATCACAGCCCAAACAGCGGAGTTCCGAGTTATCCTGAGAATAGTATTTGGACCAATTTTCTGGAGCACACAGGCACTTTCTGACTTTCTCTCCTGTGGTGATAATACTCAGTAAGTGGTTCCCACCACAAGCGGCCTGACCATACAAGAAGCCCCGTGAAATCAGGGGCCCGATCAGCACCAGCTTCACCCTGACCCCGCCGGGACAGGTCCGGTCATCACCTCTGCAGAGAGCGGCAGCGCTCCAGCTCCAACAAAGCCACAGGGCCCGAACCTACGGCTCTGGTTCCGCTCCAACAAGGCCCCGGACGTCGGGCTCTCCTCCCGCTCGGACGTTCCCGAACCTTCTCTTTCCGTTTTCTTCAAAAATCCAAAATCAAATCTCCCTCCTCGCAGAACGAACCAATAGGACGTGACTCGTAAACCAAAGGACCAATCATGCGTTGACAGCAACGCACCCACCAATCGGAAGACCGTTTGTTGTGAGGTCTTCGGTGCAAGGAGTAGACCCTACTGGACAGCCAGAGATCTGCAGTACCTTTTTATCTCTGATACAATTTTAACCCCACTGCGAAGCCTCTTCTAAGGATGCCTACCCTGAAGAAGTTACCCTCCTCCCTCCGGACAAACCTCAGGGAATCTCTCTCCCACTGCAACTCTACTTGTCTGCCTCCTCTCCACCTATCCTCTCCTCTATCCATCCTCTATCCGCCTCCCCCTCTCTCCCTATTTATTTCAGAACCCTCTTCCCCTCCCCCATTTCTGATGAAGGGTTTAGGCCCGAAACGTCAAGTTTTCCTGCTCCTATGATGCTGCTTGACCTGCTGTGTTCATCCAGCCCCATGCTTGTTATCTCGGATTCTCCAGCATCTGCAGTACCTTTTTATCTCATCTAAACAAAAACTGTTGAGTCTTTGAATTCGACTCAGGTTTGCAATTGCAATTACATTGATCTATTGACCACATTTGAAGGCAACACTTATATTTTAAAAAATGTTATTTTACTGAAAGTATGCTAGGAATTATTCGAGTATATTCTTAATTACCTTGATACCATGGAAGTAGATTAGCAAGTTTTGTGTAAAATGTTTACAAAGTATATTATTGATAAGGGGATGTTACATTGTTTGTAAAGTTGCTCTCTATCTTAAAGGATGTGTTATTTGTTCACAATAGAATATAATTCGAGCCAAAAATAAATGTGTGATGGACATTTGTCTCCACCTACTTAACTCATGTTATAGAGGTGGGATGATGTTACTTGAACCTCATCCATAAACAATAAAAGAGATCACTTCATATTAAATAGCGAGACAGTCATAATTAAAGACCGAAGTTAATATCTTAAGAATCTTCACTGGCACATTTTCACCATTGCTGATGTGGTGTACTTCTTCTGTCGCACAATTCAATGTAATGTCATTTTAGAGAAGACAGAAATGGTCTGCACTAGCAGCATTCAAGGAATCCTGAGGCCTTTTCTGATGATAATGTCACGCAAAGGCTTCACCCATATCTGACATTTTACTTAATAAACTCTTACTTATTTCATAAATACTAGTTGTTCATTCCTCGCTGGGTCAGGCACAACTGAGGATCCCGTCGTTATAAATTATCAATTTGTAATCTAGATATTTGAAATAAAAGGGTTTCTATCTGAAAACCCTAGAAACGCGGAGTGTTCCTGTCCTTGGTCTTTGTCATCTGCTTCTGTGTGACAGCAATCCAGGGTAATTCAACCTTATTTCTTCAGTCTTTTAGAATGAACTCTTTTGCATGGTTCTATATCTCAAAAGGCAGAGCTGACGTAAGACCATACAGAGAAATATAACTGTAGACTGAGCATCATTGCAATATGCAGCATGTGTATTTTAAGCCTCAATCTGTTGGCTAATCTTTTGATCTATTCATTGCTCTATAAAGATAAATATATGTTGCTATATAATCAGTCACATTGTTTCACTGCTGTACAAAGTACACTTACATTTCCGATTTATCACTGTGCTATACAAAAAAAACACAAATATAAATTGATAACAGCTTAATTTATAATTATAGGAATACTACACAAGAGAACTTGCATGAAGCACTAATAGCAGAATAATGCAACATTAATATGTGCAGGTTACATGATACACTTTCATAGTTTTATTACAGTTACACAATTAAACATTTTGTAACATATAAAGCAAATATAAAAGTGAATTTTTCATCACTTCATTCAATAGGTCTCAGAAAACATTCATCTTGGTCTCAACTCCTTTCTCCCTTGACCTCAAAAAGTGATCAGTTTTGCAGCAATTAAGTGTTCAGAGGGAGGCACTGTTAGAAAGGTCATGGCCTCTTACTCGGTGACACAGCCATTGTGACCACGTTTGTAGGCTGTAGTCATGGACTTTTCTTCATTCACTTTAGGATCTAACTTTCAACTACATGATGTAATTATGACAAACTGTAAATTCAGCGTGAAAGCAAGATGATGTAAATAAGAAAAGTAAAATGGCCATAGGGCTGCTCTTTCATTAGAGGGAGAAGACTGGTGGTAGTTTAATCCGAGGGTCACCATGCCCTAGGCAAGGGGAGGGTTGAAGGAGAGTCCTCTCATGGTAACCTCAGCCAGTGTCAGAATTGAACCTATGCTGTTGTGATCACACTGCATCACAAACCAGCCATCCAACCAACTGAGCTAACCGACCCAAATGTATGTAACAATCAACACGCATACCATCTAGTCATTCCCACTCCAAGGATGACAATTAACAACACAAGAAGGTTGTCTGAAGACAGCTTTTGGTGAATTAAAACTTGGGAATTTTAGTTAGCCTCAGACACAGGTGGTACAGTTTAACGAACAAGTGAACCGTACAACCTTTCCAAATCTGCTACAAATGGTTTGTACAAGTGTTTATTTGCATTTTTTAAAAAAATTAAGTATCTTCCACAATGATTATTCTTCACCTCTAACAGATGGGTTATAAAGAAACCTCTTTGTATAAATTTTCACATATTCAACAGTAAAATGATGCTTTATATTAAGTTTTCCGAACATGACCAAGATGCAATACAAAACAGCAACAGAAATAGCAGCCAGGGGACGATTCAATGCAATTTGCTGCCAGGAGAGGACATGAAACCTCCAACCTAATCCGCATTAATGATCCTATTTTCAGATTTTTACATGTGTAAAATTAATGAAATCATGCAATTAATTTTACACTTTCAGAACACCAGTCATCACATTACATATGAATACATCTTTATACAATTCCTGTAAACATTGTTACAACAGTCATGATAATGAATGTCATGGCTCATTCAAGTTTTGTACAAAAGGTTGCCAATCGAGAAGCCTGGTGAGAACCAAGTGGCATTTTTTTGACATCAGATCCCATTAAACTAAACCACTTGCACAGTATTAATCAACTAACATTCTGGCTGACATTGTTGAAAATGCTTCAGTTAAAATCCTGGAATCTGTTTGCATCTTCAGATAATCACCTGACAATAAGCAGAGAACAAGAGAAACTCAAAGCTACCAGGCCTTGAGACTGTGACATTTGAATGCACCTTGGAATGTCAGTCTTATTCATTCTAATTTTAGAATTTTTTTTGCCAGTTTTAGAAGTTGAGAAAGAAGAGAATATAAGAATATATATGACCAAGTAAAATAATCTTGCTAAATAATTACTTTGTAGCACAGATATTAACAAGTGCTAAAGAAGGTTTATTTTTAAAACATTTCATGACTTAATTGTGTAAATCCTCTTACAAGTGAAGGATGATAATTTCTCCATGTCATTTTAGTTTTCTTAAAAAAGTAGCTACTTTGCACCTTTATTGTGTTCGAACCAGCAAACAAAAAGGTGGAACACTTAGTTTACTTATCCAGCCATTATCACCAGCCAAAGACCTGACTCAAACGCTAACTTTAAATTGTTGAACTTAATATCTTAATGGTCCTACTTAAAATAATTTTATTTAAATATTTATAATAAATACTACAAGTTTGAATCACAAGAGAGCAAAGTTTCTAAAACAAGTTGAGAATTAATGTTTAAGATTAATTGTCACATATCTGAGCCCAGCTCTGCACACTGCTTGTCTGAAATATGATTGGCTAATGACTCGATGATGTCTAGAAGTAGTGCTTGACTTAGGGATCGTAGGTTGGGCAACTTGGAGACCTTAAGGGAAGAAAAAAATCGATTTAAGAAATTGGAAAACAAGCGGGGCACGTAGCAAAAATTAAAACTGAAATACTCTTTAGCAACACCAGGAAATACCCACTCTTCAATTACTAATACAACAGATAAAGATGGGACAATGATCTACAATGGATTATATCTCACATACGCATCAATGTGACATACCAGAGTAAAACAAAAAGTAGTTGTTCAGTACCAGAGAAGATTTCAGGACCTCTGCCAAATTTTTCACATAATCCTCCAACAACTAAACAAATTCTTGTCTGGCATAAAACAGGTCAATGTATCTGAAAATTTATAAGGGGGTGGGGAAGCAGTCATATACGTTCCCATCGAAGTGGACTCCTCATTAGGCCTCGTGAGAAATCAAAAGGTGGATGCGAGATAAACGAAGGCTATTGTGATTTTATGAAGCATAAAATGATAAAATTTAGAATTCTAACATACACCACCATAGGGGAACTAATAACCTCAGTGAAGAAATCTATCTTTTGTCTCATTCATTCTCAAAGTACAGTAATAACTAAGGTTACTTTTCCAAAATCTGTCCAACAAAGGATCAAAGAATTGGACTGCACTGTCATACAATTGCAAAAAACGTAGTATTTGGTGACTAGTTAGATTACTACATCCACAGAAGTCTGTTTAAGCAATACAACTGCAAGTCTGTCTTGCTTTCACTGCAGATTTTGATGCATGATTACCTTTTTCTTTCTACTAGTCTTAATAATTACTGATATATTTCACCAACCAATCATTTTACAGGTCATTTAGCAAATCTACTGAGTTCTTATTGGAGATTCTTGCTTCTACCTGACAGTATGAAAGGAATTATTAAACAGGATCGTCAAAATGGATGGGGAAATTATTTGTAGGGTTTGTCAAAGCTCAATGGTTGGCGATTGATCTGGTTGAAACAATTTTTCCCAACCCTTCCAAAAGCAATAGCGGTCAGAGCAGAATATTATGATCACTCTCTGTCATTCAGGTTGATGTTCTGCATTTTCCTTGGAACCTTTATTAGAAAACTATTTGTTACAAAATCAAAGGTGACTGTCTGGTATCAGTTACAATGCCAAGAAGAAAATCCTTCCTGACAAATTCAATGCAGATGAGTTTTTTTTCAGCATACTTTTCACTCACCTATACCCCCTATAGAAAGCAATATCAATGTAAATAAAGAAACCAAGACAGAGGCTGTGCGGGTATTCTATGGAGGGAAGCGGTCATACATTAAGATGTAGTTTATTTTTAGGTAAAGAATTCCTGCAGTTGTTTAATGATTGTTTACTACGGACCATTGGTTGTAAAAAATGAAGGAGTTGAAATCATGACTTTGTGCAGCAAATATGAACAAGCAATAATCAACTACAGAATTAGGATAAAACAAAAACTGAAATTGCTGGAAAAGCTCAGCATGTTGACTCTGACTTTTCTTCACAGATGCTGCCAGACCTGCTGAGCTTTTCTGTTTATGTTTCTGATTTACAGCATTCGCTCTTCCCTTGGTATTTATTTAGGATTAGGATAAAACTTCCTTAACATTCAAACCTGAGTAAAATTCTTGCCTGGTCACATTTCCACAAGAAATCTTAATGATTTCTCCTAACTAATTTATTCTTGAACAGACTTTTGCATTATTAATTCATATGAAACAATGAGAAAATGGGGGCAGTTCACTAGTTTAGCATCATGACAACTGTATAAATAACTTGATATTATTTAGAAGAAAATCTTACACAGAGTTGAATGACAGGCTAGTGTGAATCCCTCAAATTGTTTGTTGTTAGGACAGCTTTAAATCAAGGAATATGAAAGACTATGGAATAAGATCTTAGAGAATCCAATAGCTTGTTGGTATAGCTAAATAGTGTGTAGTCATCTGCACTACAGAATGGTGGTACATGAACTCCTACTTGGTGCATATTCACTACAGGAATACAAATCAATTCTAAAGCTGCCTTTGCAGAGTAGTCACACAATTGTAAAGTTTCTTAAGGATTTAATACAGTATTTTGTTGGTGTCATTTTTGTTTCAAATTTATTACATACAGAATTTGTTTAACAAAGCATAATGTTTATTTACAACACAACAAAATGAACTACTGAACAGCATCAGAAATCAGTGCCAGGATGTTCACGTAAATATTTGTGGCCAACAACTCAAATTTTTATTGCACTTTTAAAGTAATAAAACATCCCAAGGTGCTTTACAGAAGTGTTATTAAACGGAACTTTATACTGCACAACATAAGATATTAGCACAGATGACAAAAGCTTGTTCAAAGGGGTAGGTTTTATGAAATGTCTTAACATGATTTTAGACAGGTGGATGGGGGAGTTCTAGAACTAAGAATCTAGGTGACTGAGGTAATGGGGAAGTATTAAAATAGGGAATGTGCTAGAGGCCAGAATTGAAAAAGTGCAGAGATCTCAAGGGTTGCAGAGTTGAAAGAAGTTAGAAATAAGTTTTGAAAACCGGATGAGAATTTTAAAATTGTGATGTCAGGATTGTTTATTCTCAGATTGCTAGATGGTAGGATGGAGTCAGTGGTTTGGAAACAGAGTTCACTTGGGAAACAGGTTTTGGCCTTCAAACATATAATCAGAAATGCTTGTACATCCAGAATCAGACAAGCAGTATGATAAATCAGAAGCTATGGAGGGGGCCAAGTCAGCTGGTACCAAGGTAGAGCTGTGATTTCTCAGCATAAATGTAGAATCTGATGGGACCAATGGGCAATATGTAGACGAGAAAGGTGGTGGTCAAGGGTAGATACTATGGGGATTTCAGAGGTAATGTCGTAGGAGCAGGTAGAGAAGCTTTGTACATGATTTTTCAGTTATAACAATAAAGATAAAATGACAAAGGAGGAGATGCTGTGATCAACCATATCAAAGGCTACATACAGAACACAAAGAGAGAAAAGTCACAAAAGATGCAATTTGTGACGTGGATGAGGGCCATTTCAACATTGCAAAGTGATGGATATTTGACCAGAGGAATTTAGACATGGGTTGAATTTGAGCCTTGCTGGTATTGGGAACAAGCCAGGGTGTCAGACGTGCCTGGTGAGGATGCAGCCAAAGGCCACCTCTATAGTGGAAACTATGTCTATCCACAGAGTACTACATTACAGTGGCCTGGCAACATTTTGCCTCTTTTTTTTAAAAAGAATACTTTAAAAAGTGTTTGATTGGGCACCTTCTCATTGGAGTGCCCTCCCAGTTACTACTTTTATATGCAGCCAGGTACTCTTCTGATTGGCCATCCAGCTTCGAGATTGCACCCATCACCCACAACTGGGCAAGGAACTTGCCTCAGTGTTAATTAAAGGATGTCAAAATTGCAGGTGATTGATGGCTTCTCCCAACAACCCTGTCTCAGAGTGGGCTGAGGACACAGGAACAGACCTGGCTCATGTTCCCAAAACCAAGATGGAAATTCAGCCCATGATGTTCAGAAATGACAGGCACACATTTCAAACAGATTCAAGGACTTTGGAGAAGAAAGGGAGGTTGGTGATAGGGATGTAGTTTGCAAGGCTAGAGGGATGCAGTATTTGTTTGAGACCATAACAGTCTGGATATTGTGCATTCTCCATTGTTCACTGACATTATCCTTTCTTTAGAAGAGTGAAACAGAACACATTTAACACCTTCTCACTATCCAGTTATCTAACCTCAAATTTTCTGCAATGTGCTCAATATTCTCTCAGGTTTCTTGAATAACCTTTTGTTATTATTCCCAATTCATAAGACACTTAATCTGAGCAGAAGCATTCGACAGCAAAGACACTGATTTACCTCAGAGTTAAAGAACGAAAAACAGGGCAATTTAATTACATGACGTTCTTTTCCTCATTTCATTAAAACCATATGTGCTTTGATGGAGCAGGCTGTACACCCTGCAGATGAAATGCTTCTGCTGGAGAATTGCACAGCAAGTCACAGAGATTTACAAATAACATGTTGAAAATATGTTTCACTTTGAAATAGGAAGTCAATAACTGCACCAATATCAGATTATACATCAGCTTTAGAACAGTGATGCTAATGAGATCAAAGATACATCTTTCCCTGTGGCAAAATAGAACGCTGCAAAATCAAATACTTTGGCTCAAACATTCAAAGGTTTGCATCAGTCAGGTATACACCTTCAGAATGTTTCAGGAACTCTTAAAAAAGTACATATTTAAGCCTTCAAAAATTCACAGATAGTATGTTTATGAAAACGTACTTGTGTCTTGAAGTGTTTCGTTTTAATGAATATTTTGTTTCACATTAACATACAAATGTCACAATACCATTCGATACTGATGAGGAGAAAAATTATACATTTTAATCACATTGATCCAATGAGGTCCTGATCTGAACAGAGATAAGACCAATGGATACTTAGGTATTGCTAAAAGTAAGATATGCCTTGTCAAATCTTTTCATCTTGAACCCATCAGCATATTTCACTGGATCACAAATTCAAGGGGAGCAAAACTATCATTTATACTATTATAACGGGAGAATGTGGAGAGTAGATTCTGATTGGTAGCACTGTTGCCATGAGAATGCACCCATTAATGCCAAATGATGGTTTAAAAAGTTGACAGCAATTCATTGGTTCATTTCTCAAGGCATTGCCCCAACCTATCAGCCGAATTTAAAATTGTAATCCAGCCCAACTGTTAACTACCAATCAGCGTTAATGCGTTCATTTTCCATGGCAGTGCCTCTCTGCATGAGAATCCACTTGCCAACCACTTAGCACTACCCTCCCATGCAGTAGTAATTTTGGTTATCCCCTTGCAATGTGTCCTGATGTGCTTCAACAAAACATGCCTTTTTCAGCAATACTCAAGTTCTGTACCATCAAATGACTAAAAGAGAATACTAGTTAAATTTGTAAAACTCTGGTGCTGAATACAGCTGACTTTTGCACCAAATATGTCTATCGTATTCTCAAACAAATTTCAAATTTAAAAAAAATCCATGTAAATAAACTGAATTCTAAGTAAGTGCATTACAATTTCAGCATTTCAGAATAGTGGAATAACACCTTCACTGACTCTACCCTTATACCTGGAACAGTCATAGTGTGACAACTCTACTGCTGAATGGAATACTCATCTCTCAATTTTTGGGCCCACTTTCTCAAAGCACTGTCTTGGGTGCAAATCTCAATATTATTGCCGTACTATGTGGAGTAAACTGCAGCATATTTCTATTGCATTACTAAGAATCTTTCATGTCTCCTCTCTCTATGGAGAATAGGAAACGCAAGTGGGGAGGAGCTCTAATGTAATATCACTGTGAAACAGAACTCAAGCTCCTGCAAACTGTCAACTCTTAATTTCAGCTTGAGCTGTTTGGGAGTTAGATCAGAGACAAATAAGAAAAGTCAACAAGAATGGATGCTGCTGGCAAATGTACGATTACAGAGCAATTGGTGGAGTAGAAGTAGTGTCCAGTAGACCTGAGCTGGGCACAAAACACTGGGGAATTTTCCACATGAAGGAAAACACAGAGAAAAATGTGGTTTCTTGCTATTGCATTTAGACCTATTTTGGAGTGGAAAAGATCGCAACAAAGGGCACTCCATGTGAATTGGTTTAAAGGCACATCTCTTAGAGGGGATAAAAGTCAAGACTGCTGGTAGGGGAAAACACAGATGAGTTTTGTTTGGTGCCAAAGGTGTTGTGAAAGCTGCTGACAAAAATGGTTGATTCAAGACCCCAAAATAGTGTCAGATTAACATAACCAGACATGTTTGTTGCTTGATACATGGAAAAGTTACAGATGTTTGTGGTTTTTGTCCAATATATAATGAAATTTGCTAATATTAAATGCCTTCACTTTGTCTGTCTGAGCCAGACTCAAAAGCTACACAAAAACATGGAAGCAACTTGACTTCGGCCAGATTGGTTTGACGCAGCCGCTTGAATGCATTTTGCGCAACCCAAGTGCCAATTCCTCCTCTAAAATTATCCTTCCCTCATGCAAGGGCAACTGAGTTGGGAAGGAATTTACTTCCAAGAGCTTTGAAGTTGATTCAAAAGAGGCAACAAAACCACAGAGGATGACAAATATGTGAAAAAGTTTTCAGCCACAGAATTCTGGGTAGCTGCATTCAGGGTAGATTGCTGGGTCTGGGTGGGATGCTGTTCAGGGGGTTGGTGCGGACTCAATGGGCCAAATAGCCTCTTTCCACGCAGTCAGGATTCTATGATTCTAACGTCTGGACCTTGAAGGTGCTTGTGTTGATAGATTGAGATCGGGCAAGAACCATACTAGAGATATATTGAGCTGAATGTGGATTTTATTGTGGCACATGACGAGACAGCGTGAGAGAGAGAGAGAGAGAGACAGTGTGTGTGAGTGTGTGTGTGTGTGAGTGAGAGAGTGTGAGTGTGAGAGTGTGTGTGTGTGTG
>JAHRHZ010000099.1:2614151-2636066 GCA_024137785.1 Ginglymostoma cirratum
GAGAGAGAGAGAGAGCGCGAGCGAGCGAGCGTAACAGGATGGGGGTGGAGAAGAGGAAAAGACATGCGGGCAACATGAAGCGGCATGGTGGCTCAGTAGTTAGTACTGCTGCCTCACAGCGCCAGGGATCTGGGTTCAATTCCAGCCTCAGGTGACTGTCTGTGGGGAATATGCATATTCCCCCTGTGTCTGTGTGCTTTTCCTTGGGTGCTCTGGTTTCCTCACACAGTCCAAAGATGTGCAGGTTAGTTGGATTGGCCGTACTAGATTTCCCATTGTATCCAGGGATGTGCAGGCTGGGTGGGTTAGCCATGGTTATTGTAGGGTTATGGGCATAGGGTAGGATGCCGGGTCCTAGGAGGGTTGGTGCAGACTCAATGGGCCAAATAGCCTCTTTCCACGTGGTCGGGATTCTATGATTCTAACATCTAGAACTTGAAGGTGCTTGTGTCGATAGTTTGAGATCGGGCACAGTTAGACTCAAACCAAGCAGCTACAGATATTTAAGGAAATGAGTGCCAGATGCACATCTGCGAAAGCTAAATCCTTCATGTTTTGCTAATGTTGAGATAGGAAGTTTCAACAATTGATAGGCTGGCAGTCAGACAAGCACAGCAGGAAGGAGGAGGACAGGAGTTGGGGGACAAACTCAAAGCCATATTATGAACACAGGATAAAGTACACAACAATTAAAGCAGTGACACGCTTTTTGCCAGATTATTTTCAACTCATTGTGACATTCTATTCCAGATTCGTCCAAGCAGGCAGATTGCAGTCTGTCCAGAATTGAAAGGATAGGCTTTTTGCTGCTACAACCACGATGGTATAAAAGGACAACAGACTCTCACTGAGCCAAACAGAGTCCTACCTACCTTGGTGAAATGATGTACAATGATGTGGAGGCAGTGTTTCTTCATGTCTAAAGCCTGAGTCTTATCAGCTGCTTCTAGAATCTGAAGAGACAAGAAAACATTTTAGAATAATTATGGGATTATTTGTGGTTTTGTAAACTGAACAACTTGTTTTTATACAGTTCCTGAATGTCGTAAAACATTCAGAGTGCAATGAAAAAGCAGAGAGGATAAAGGAAGAGTTACAAGGAGCAAAGACCAAAAGGCTGCGCACAGATGTGGGACGCAAGCAATGTCTTAAAAAAGTGCAGGGAAAAATTTCCAAAGCAGAGAATCTATGTAGCTGAAGGCAGAGACCAATGTAACAAAGTTAGAAGGAAACGGACAAGAGGCTGAATCAAAACTGAAAAAAGACAGTTTAGTGGTGGTGGCTATTGTGTGATCAATTGAAGTAATATGAACAGGGAACACTGAGGCCATGAAGGAATTTAAGAAAGGCCAGAATTAAAAACTTGACCCAACAGAGAACTGGCAGACAACATACATCAGCAAATGGGGATACGTGGAGCAAGACAAGATTTGGGCACCAATGATCTGGATAAACATGTACTTCACAGATAATGGGAAGCTGACATTTTAGCATTGGGACAGTTGTCAAAGATCAAAACTCTGGACAGACTTAGTTCAGAATGGGGTTGAAGTGGAAGTAGGCAGAGTTTGAGAGAAAAGAAATGCAATTGGAAGTGAAGGTTAGTAGTTGAATTTCATGAAATCAGTAAGAAGCAAATTGGGAATTATTGGAAAGGGCTGAAAGCGATCACTGCAATCTTCCCTAAGTTATAATTCTTCCCAATCTGATGCTTGATAAGCAGTCTCAGAAGAGAGACACTGAAAGCTTCGTGAAAAATGATGGAATTAGAAGTAGATGGCATGAGTGCATACGTGAACAATCATATCAAGGAGAAGAAATAAGGAATGGGGCTTAGGTATAGATCCTTGCAGGATCCCAAAGTGATAGTGAGAGACAGGAGGACAGACTGTGGCTCTGGCTACAATTGCAGAAAAAGAGGAAGCAGTGGAACCAAGCAAAAGCTGACACACTGATTTGGGTGGTGGAAGAGAAGCTTCAGATTGGTCGGTGTGGTTGCCCAGGACAGAGACTTCAGAGAGATAAAAGAAAGAAAAAGTACCATAGTCACAGACATTAAAAATATTGTTCTTGACTTTGGCTTGGGCCATTTCAGCAGTGTTATGTATATGGAAACCTAAGTGAAGAGATTAGAAGAAGAAATTTCAGGAGTAATGGGCAAAGGATTACATGGTAACATATGCCAGGACTTTTGAAGAAAGGAGGGTTGGAGAATGGGCAGAAGTTTACATCAACAGAAGGCTTTAGAGTGGATGTTTTGAAGAAAGCTGTGCTGACAGCTGTTTTGATAGGCAAGGGGATAAAAGTTTAGAAGAGGAAACCATTTAAACCACCAGTTAGCACAGACATCACGAAGGGAAACTGAAACAATTAGCACTTTATTGAGAGGAAAAACAAGAAAGCATGAGTTTCAAAGACAAGACAAGCTTAGCAATGGCAGGATAGATAGGAGAACTGCTAGGTGACACAAATAGCTATTTCTCTCTTAAATAAAGCGACAAAGTTCCAAATTACATGGTCAATGAGACAGTAAGAACACTTCTCATTTGCAATATTCTCAACAAAAATATCCATTTGGACTTTCATCTAAAGTTGTACAATAGTCCAACCAGGACGTGATAGAATACACAGTGAAAGTAGAAAAGTCAACTTACCTGCAAAACATTTTCCACTGTTACATTCATCTCCAGGTTCTGCTTACAGTATGCTTGCAGTCTGTTGTTTGTGAAGCCATAATAATAAGGCGCTGAAAACAAATACCTGGCAGATATAAGTCAAAGAAACCTATCTCACAATGCACATGGGATTCATTGTTGCACAAATAAAACTTTTCAAAGTTGCATGCACCATTGAAAACAGCCATTTGTGTTACTTCAGCTACACAGCAAGTCAGGTAATTGCAAGGTTAAAGTGCCTGTCAACATTTACCACTATTCTTTTCATCATGCTCCTGAATACACAGAGTGATTACCCAATCACAGTTATACTCCCAACGCCATTTTTCTGCCTCACCCCAAACCCAGTGATCATCCTCCCTCGGAGGCCTCCTTTAAGAGCTATCTGCAATTCGCCGTTAGGAGGGATAAAGGACTAATCCACTCCACCAGGTCACTGACTCCTTGTAGGATGTCTGCACACAATCTGGATTCTCTCAGAGAAGTTCAAATTGACATTTTACTACACAGGAAATTCAAAGTATTCTTTCCTTATCAGCAACTACTCCATTTTTTGAAGTCCTAAACCATTCCCATTCCTCGTGATTTGCACCAACTCTTTACTGAAGTCAGCATGGATGAACAGTTTCTCTAACTTCAGTACAGTGGCAACCAAGAGCTGAAGGAGTTCAATGCTTTCATGGTGGTCAAAGGAAGCATTAGAAGACACACTCAGGAATTTTGATATTGACTCTGAGTCCTTGCAGCAGGCCCCTCAGGATGGTGCAAAGCATGAAAACAGCTTTAAAGGTAACAGTGCATCAGAGGCTGAGCGAAAAGTCAAGACGACAAAATTCTGAGCCACAAAGCATCAACCAGGAAAGGATAAGCTTCAAGGAACAGCTGCATAATAACACTGCTTCAACAGCGAGGCAGCAGTATACACTCTGAGTGCCCTCTTCATTTGATCAGAATGGAACTGCATAAGACGGGAAGGTTCGCATGTCTGCAAAGATTTTTTTTTAAAAAATCTGCCCCTTTTTGTTCTTATTTTTCAATCAATCATCTCCCAGATTATTTCCAAGTCAAACGGAACAGGTTGGACTCATCCCTAGACCCATTCAAGGAGACTCACGTTCCAGCTTTCACAAATTTTCCTCACGTTTCTTTGGAAAAAGAACCAGCTTCCAATGGTCCCAGCCATTAAAAACATGACGCGAACAGCATGATCTACAGGTATGAACTCTCAATATAGCATGACATAGTATAAATTTGTTTCGTTTTGTTCGAAGTGCAAGCATAGTCAGGAAAAGATGGTGGTACTAAGTAAAGAAGGATACAATGAATCTTCCGGAGGCATGTTGACTTCACCATAGTACACATATCGAAGGAGTGACTCGAAAGCTTGTCGACTCGGCACCATTTCACCAATGGAAATATTAACTTGTCCATCTTCAGGCATAAAAGATCGGAACATAGCTTCAAAGTAACTACAAAACATCAGGGACAGGAACCAATTATTAAAACAAGATCATATAACTGTACATTCAGTGTCAGGTCAAAAGTCTCATAAAAAACACAATAAATCAAAATCAATCTGCTAGCATAATATGTTTTAACTTGTTGTTTAGTTATTTATAAAAACGCAAATGTTTTAATTCTGTCATTGAGAATATGAAATGGCTAATTTTGACACAACTTTATTAAATCTGAATTATGTGTTTTGGTTATGTTTTAACAGTGCGTTCCTAAATATAGAATAGAATTCTTACAGTGTGGAAGCAGGCCGTTTGGCCCATCGAGTGTGCGCTGACCCTCCAAAGAGCATCCCACACAGATCCAGCCCCCTACCCTATAACCCCACATTTTCCATAGTTAGGCCACCTAGCCTGCACAACCCTGGATACAACATGCAATTTAGCACGGCCAAACCGCCTAGCCTGCACATTTCTGGACTGTGGGAAGAAACTGGAGCATCCAGAGGAAACCCATGTAGATATGGGGAGAATGGGTAACTGCCTGTGTGGAGTTTGCACCTGGCCAGAATCAAACCTGGGTCCCTGGCACTGTGAGGCAGCAGTGTCAACCACTGAGCCACATGGTACTGCAGCTGCTTTGTTTTCAATTTCAAGACCAACAGTAGAATCATTGTGCTCAAGCACAGCAATCCAAGCATCTTTGAGAATTCAGTTCAAAGGTAAAATCGCTGGTACAATCACTGGAGGCAAGTAAGATATAAAACGTGTATTTTTAAGGAGCTTGGGATTTTATGACTAATATTTTAAAGCTCACTATTAACTGCATTTTTACTTTAGTGGATCTCCATTTGGTTCCGTTTATAAATCTGTACATGTTGGACTCTTACTCATTACTGCAGCTGCATGGCTAGGTTGGCAATACATTGTTGGGGAAAGAATGGAGATTCAGGCTGAGACCATTACTCCCAGGTAACAAACAGTACATTATTCAAAGCAGTTTGTTTTATATGAGGTTCACAAATTAAAAAATAAACACAAAATAATGAAATGTGCGTATGTCTGCGTGAATCTACGCATACGTTTATTTAATTTGTGCCACTCCAGTCCCAAATTACAGAAACAAATTGTTCAGAATCCCACATCTGCTTCAGTCACGGTCCCTCATCATTTCATACTGATGCTGCAGAAACACTTCCATGCTTGGGATACCACAAGGACAGCCTTTCTCTGGAGTCTCCCTCCCAACTTGTCAGCAATCTGATTGAACCACTCCAGCTGCCAGAATATTGCAGTGGCAAGCTTTAAAATTGTGACCTGCATGACACAGGAACACTGAAGAACAGGACAATGTTCTTTATTGAAGAAAGAAAGAAAAAGAAACCTGTACTGGTGACTCTTTAAAAACTGACTACCCATAATCTGAACGGAGTGACGTCTACGTTAAAAAAAAAGGCCACATATGGTAAGCAGAGACTTAACTATTGCAACTGTTCTTGGTATTTGACACATGCTGCTTTTTTTTGAACACAAAATATTGTTCAAATGAATTATTAGATGTAAAAAAAAAGTTTCCTGCTCCTCACACCTCCAAATCATTTCAATTTGTTTCCAAGCACATAAACTGCAGATTCTGTCAATTCTGCAATCCAGGTGCCCTTCATCTTAAAGATAATCACTTCTTAAAAACCTGTTCTTATGATTTGAGCACACTTCCTAAAGTTGGACTTTCCAGTCTTTGAATATTAGTGAATGGGTGAGGGAGGAGATAGGGTAGGGAAGTAGATGTGCAAAGTAGGCAAATATGAAGTTTTTTTATTCATTAACGGGATGAAGGCGTAGCTAGGTAGGCAGCATTTATTGTCCATTCCTAACTGCCCAGAGGGCAGTTCAGAGTCAACCACATTGCTATGGGTCTGGAGTCACACGTAGGCCAGACCAGTTAAGGATGGTTGCTTCCTTCCTTAAAGGACATTAGTGGGGTAGCGAGTGGATAGAGTGGTACTCAGGTTGGCTCACGAGGATGGTCAGGTGGTTCAAATGGTAGTTATGTAGTTGCTAGGAGTCACAGTTGTTGGGTGGGAGGCGCAGTGTGTCTAGTTACCCAGATATTAGATCTGACTAATATTTCCTGCTAACTGTCCGAGTAATTCCTGATCAAAGCCTAAAGGTTCTGACTGTAGCTTGGAGATGCTTACGGAGGGTCCTGGAAGCAGGGAAATTCCCATTGGAACTTCCTGAACAACTGCCATGTGGGTCTACACTTCCACTGAGCCCTTTGGTCATATATCAAGATGATCCCAAGATCGAAAGATTTGACTCAATGTTAGTACCTTAGTTGATCAGATTTCAGCCACATTACTTTTCTTGTAACGTAAACAATATGCATAAAAAAGTTAGAGAGACATGGACTTTGCGCTTCACTTTTCTGCGACTTATACTTTTGAAGAATGTGTTGAATAGAAATGTACAATTATGAGAGTATACTAAAATTTTTCATTCACATAATCCCACCGAGTTGCTGAGACATTTGATAAACAAGGTAGTGAAAAAGTTCCCAATTATATATGAATGCATTTAACAAAGACTTCTTAAAATGAGATAAATGGCGAAGGAGGATTGAGCCAAGGAGTGAAGATTAAACTATCCATTTTAAGTTTCATCTTTCTTCCGGAGATACATACAGGTTAAAATATCATGCCTCAGACATGGTGAGCAACTGACAGCACAGGCTTGATGAGCCAAATGGCTTACTCTGTTCCTAATTTCCATGTTTCTATATATTTAAGACACCACTAAGATAAATGCAATGACCTCAGCTCTGAGCATCATCTAACTTACTAAGAGAAAGTTCAGCAGTCACCTGCAAAGCAACGGGTGGAGGAGTTATTTTTCATTTGTCACTGACCTGGAACGGGCAGCTAGGATTGCTTTGTGGGCTGGTCTGGGATGACCATCCAACAGCAGGGTTATATCGCAGAATTCCATGCCTGCTCCCTCCAGATAGTTCTTCATATCCTGAACCAAAGATGTGCCTGATATGAAAGTAAAACAAGTAGTTACAAGTAACATTTGCCCTACTGGCGAATTGTAGCAAACAAAATTTTAAAAATTCCCTTCGACTGACAGTGTATATAATCAATCACAAGCACTTACATTTCTTGATATACATTGGAAAGACACATCCAGACTAATATACGCTGCATACTACAGCATTCAAGTCAACCCTTGAAACACTGAAAAAGTCTTCCAAATGCTGGTGTTGGTATGTATAGGTGGTCACCATTTTGAAATGCGGAAAAAAGTATCAATTTTAATCAGATGCACATTTTAGTTTTGACTTAGTCCTACAAGGATACCTTTAACCACAATCAAGATGCTTTAAAAATTGTTGCATATATTGCCATCGGCATCCAACACAAGAGTTTATTGACTTCATTCTGAGCTTCTTTGGCTATGGCACCATCATCAGGATCCCATTCTGGATCAGATTTGGCACACTGTTTCAGAGTTACCCTTTTCTTGTTCTTTTCTTGAATGATCTGATAACAACTTGTGATTGATAGCATCCCAAGTTTGATGATGAAAGCACACAAAATATCAAGTGGTACAGCACGCGGATTTCCACTTTTTGCAAAGGCATTGTTCTGTCAACCATTCACATATTCAATTCAGCATGAACATTGTTTCTGAATGGCATGCTGATGCACTTATCCAAGATTGAAACGAAGACATTAAAGCCCCTCATATAACATCAATTGGAGTGTTATGTCATTGCAGGTGCCTGCTGACCTTATTGCTTATCTGGCATCTGAAAATGCCTCATGCCAATAATCCAGATTCCTTATTCAGGCCACCGGGATACACATTCCATACATCATCAACCCATAACTTCACTCCATTCGTATCCATCTAACTCTGGTCATAGGCATGCACAAAAGGTCCAGCACAGAACCTGATCTTAGGCATGCTTTATACTTGAAAATTGCTATTGACCATGCAGGCTAGTACTGTCATTAATCTCATTTTCTCATGTCCTGTGGTTTACAATAAAACTCTGGAACTATTTTCGAACATTTCAACTCCACAGTTTAGTTGCCAGGTTCATCAAAATTCATAGACACTTCATCCATATTGCTGATTGACCTGAAGGAGAGATATATTTTTGTCGTTGTCTGATAACAAACCGGTCATTCTAGCAATAAGGTCTTTTGGTCTTCTGCTGCAAAAACTTCATTCCATAAAGAGGCTACACCAACTAGCTGTTGCTCAGAAATCTTTGTTGGGCTCATTGGTTTTGGTTGATTTAAGTGTGTACATGTTCTCATGATTCATTTGATCTGGGGAATCTTCTTTGATGTGATTTTTTCTGATTTACACAACACTGAGTTCCCTTGCTGTAGCATGGTTATTTGATGAGCAAGTAAATGTTATGCCTTTTAGCTTGACACCACCTTCATATTTCATTTTTTTTTGCCAGAACGTCCATTCCTTGCTAGGTGTATCGTAAATCCCCACACATCATTTTGGCAATGCAGCCCATTTCACTGACTTGATTCCATACGCCTGCTTATAAAGGTGAGTAAAACATGCATTTGCGGTGAAAATGGCGGTCAACTCTAAATTCAAGTACTGCATTTTTTTTTGAAGTAAAGCAGGATCAACATATATGCCAACTGTAATCCTAAACATCAAGTTTAATGCCAAAAAGTGAAATTATCTTATACTCCGTGATCTAAGATAGGGATTACAGCACAGGAGCAGGCCATTCAAACCTACAGATCTATGCTGTTAATGCACCGTATCAGCCTCCTCCGACTCTTGTTAACCTAAGCCATCAACACAAATGCCTATTCTCCTTCATGTGTATTTGGCTCTTCCCTGAACGTATTTAATATATTCGCCTCAACTATTCCTTGTGGTAACAATTATCACAACGTAACCACTCTCTAGGTAAAGTTGCTTCTCTTAAATTTCTTAGTGATTATTGCTTATATTTATTCTGGTCTATCCCAGTCACATATAGGCACTCCCACTCTTTGCTGACCCTATCAAACTCTTTCATTATCTTAAAGACCCCTAATTAGTGAACCGCTCAATCTTTGATTTTGTAGTGAAAAGAACCTCAGTCTATTCAAGACAAAAACAGAAATTGCTGGAAAAGCTCAACAGGTGTGGTAGCATCTGTGGAGAAACATCAGAGTTAACATTTTGGGTCCAGTGACCCTTCTTCAGAACTGATGGTAGCTAGGAAAAGGATGGCCTTTATACAGAAGATGGGGTGGGGGAAATGGGTAAAAGATAGGTGGAGGTTGAGCTCAAAGACAGGGAAGAACAGTTGAATAGACAAAGGAGTGGTCAAAGGTAAGTTTGGGGCCAAACCAAGTTCATCCAACCTAAAGAGTGTGTGAGACACAAATTGGACCTTCAGGAAGAAATATCAAGAACTACCTCCCCATTGCAAAATAAACAGTTGGTTTATACCAATAGGCCTCAGAAAGCAGTAGCTGAGGAATGTCTTAGACATCTTCACCAAAAAAAGGAAAGAATTGCTGATGCTGGAAATCAGAAACAAAAGTAGAAATTGCTGGAAAACCTCAGCAGGGCTGGCAGCATCTGTAGAGAGAAATCATAGTTAATGTTTTGGGTCCAGTAACCCTTCTTTAGAACCCTGAAAGAGGGTCACTGGACCCAAAACATTAACTCTGCTTTCTCTCCACAGATGCTGCCAGGCCTGCCGAGATCTTCCAGCAATTTCTGCTTTTGGTTAAGAAAAGTATATTTGCCTCTCACAGAATAATTCCTTGTACTAGTTTAAGTAATGTTCATTTCACACTAATTACCTATATCAACAGGCTGATCGGAATTTACCCGTGTCGGAGGCTGATGCTTTCTTCTTACAATTTCCACAATTAAGCAGGGGGAAAGATACTCAAACTCTTTGGTCATTATCACCTGGTTAAAGTGCGATTCTTTGACCACAAAATTTAGGCAGTACTCCTGAAACAGAAGAAGAACTAAAATCATTCCAGTTTCTCTCAAAATTCTTTCATCTTGTGTGTATTTTGGTGACTGAATGGGGAGCACCACTTTTTCCACCTCTAAAGCCACCCCATTACTGCCAATTGCAAGAACAGAACTTCTCCAGAAGATGCATGCTACACATCAAAGAAAATGAAGTCAGCATTTAGGAATGGGGCACCTTCTACTTTTGGCAGCAAGTGCTATCATCATGCAGTCTCTGATTCAGCTATGAAGTTAATCACTATGCAGCTTGTTCAGAAGCTAATTAATTGAACAGCGACGTTATTAATTTCGCTGTTGGGCAGTAGCTCAGTATTGGCCAAGTAGCTCAAACAGAACGCAATGCATGGTGGAAGAGGTTAACTCTCTGTGATAGGAACACTGATTGTAGACAGCATTCCTAGTTAAAGATATTTGGTAATTTTGTCCTCTCAGAGTGGTGTACATACCTTAAGTTGGTCCAGCTGTAGTTTATTGGCATTCTCACATACAGTGAGCACGTTCTGAAGGTCTACGGAAGCCTCAATGTACTGCAGGCACAGCTGTTCTAGCCGAGCCAGGTGAAAGCTCAAGGCAAGCTTGTAAACATCCATTATCAGCAAGACATCCTGCACGTGACCTACATGACAAAGAAGGCGACATCTCAGCATTTCAAACATGAAAATACTATTCAGGAATTAGAAATGATGCTTAGCCCAGACCGTTTCTGATATGGAAGTGCTTTATGTTGACAGGAATAAAGAAAGCAGAAAAAAAATTCCATTCGCTGTCACCATTGCTCATTTTGACGAGTGGGACATTCACCTAATATTCTTTTCAAAATAATTAAGAAAAGTTTTGGCATCTGTTAAAAGAGTTGAACACTCTAATACTATGCTTCATAAGGTACTCAACCCATGATGTGCACCAGGACAAGACCCACAGAAATGAGACTGCTTAAAGCAGCATTACTTATCTATAATACACAGAACAGCAGATTCTTTCCCTAGCATTTCAACTGGGTTCACTTTCATTCCCCATTCTCAGCAGGCTTCGCTGTATACAAGGTAGGAGAAAGCAACAGGATGAAAGAATTCTATAATTCAGGTAACAGACTGGGATTTTTGAAGGCATGAATCTAGGACTGTAAGTTGTTTCCCTGGTGCCATGATCTAGGATGTCACTGAGTGGCTTCAGATCACTGATGATGAACAGCCAGTAGTCACTGTATTGATATGCATATCAGTACTGACAACATACCACAAATACTTGTGCAAGAGTTGAATTTTTAGACTATGCTTTAAGGTTAAATTTAATGAGGTCGACTATTTCATGGATACCACTTTTGAGGGGCTGAAATTCATGCTACAGTCCAAAATACATACAAAAAGTGAAGTAGAAATATAATAAGGCTTTAAATTACAGTTACATGGTACATCTTAAATTAAACATGTCAAATACAAAAGTTCATTAAAATCCTGCAAAGTCACATATGTTCAATATCTTCAACACTGAACAAAGCTTCATAATCGTCAGGATGAATGATATCATCATATGGATCCTCTTCATCTTCGCTGTCCGTAGTTAGAAGTAGTACATCATCCACTTCTTCTTCATCTATGTCATCCCATAGATAATTGTCCACTGCACCATCTAAAGCATTCAAAATTTCACATTTCTTGAATGATTTAAAAATAGTGTCAGCTTTTATTTCTTTCCATGAATCAATGATCCATTTACAGATCAGTGGCAGTGATGGAACCCGCAAACTGCCTCCTTTTGTGTATGTTTTTTCTCCATCACACATCCAGTTATTCCACTTCATTCGCATCATGTCCTTAAAAGGCTTATTTATGCTAACATCTATTGGTTGGAAAACACTTGTAAGTCTGTCAGGAATTACAGTTACATCAGTGTTATGTGATCACAACATTCTTCACTAGATGTGGTCTAAACCGGTCCCAGACGAGCAAACTCTTTTCCTTGCGTAGTCCACCAGGTCATAAATTCCAAACTTCCTTTATTCATTTTCTATATCCACCTTTATCCATCCAGTCTTGTGGATGCATATAGTCAACAATTCTGTTCTGAAATTTCTCCTTCTCCTTTTTGTCTTAAAAACAGACATCGGTTTTAAACCTAGTGCCGTCAGCCATACAAGAAAGAACTAAAGTAATCCTACTTTTCTCATGGCCAGTGCTTTTCACCAATACTGCTTTTCTCCTTTTTGGCTCACAGTTTGATTCTCCAGCATGTTGAGAGTAATAGGCAGTTTGTCCATGCTTCCAATGCTTGAGAACTTGTAGCCTTCCTTCTGATGATTTCTGATTACAAACCGGTGGAATTGTAATATCTTAGCAATGAGTTCAACAGGCAGCTTTTGTTCAATCTTAGTTATCTGCCAAAGCACTAAGTCATGCCTTCTCATGAACCACGTGCACCATCCAGCACTCGCCTTGAAATCTGAAAATCCATCCTTCTTTGATTCGTTTCGTGCATGGATTCAGGTGGCTTCGTGACTAACAAATTTTCCATTTTGACGATTTAAATACCAACTTAGCAACTTTTTTCCTCCAATTGTGGCCCCTTGCTAGGTTTACCTCTGTTGACTCACTTTCATTTTGGCACTGTCTGAAGTTGGTTCAATAGCTTTTTCCAGTCTCTCTCAAGTTTCTGCGAAACACAAAATTCTCTTGCTGCGACAGTTATTTGCCTTCTCTGCAATTTCAATAACTTTCAGTGTAAACGCTGCTGTATATTTTTTGTTTTCTCTGGAGGACATTTTTACACAAAAAGAAGAAATTTCAAAACCTCAGCTAGATACATGACTGTATTCCACAAATGCCTGACACTGACTTGATGCGTCTTAAACTTCCATGCCAAATTCTTCCAATTCCCTTCATTTTCTCTCGTCTATTGTTGTTTGAGTTTTTCAAACTAACATTTCAAGCTTTTATTTCTGATAAAAAAGTTACACATTTGATTCTGATATAGTCTTAACAATAACTTCCTCATTGTAACATTTTTGTTCAGGATAATACATTGACTCACAAATGTTGATCTGCTGTGAAGAACTAGGGTCAACTTTTACAGCAGATATATAGAAAATTCAAGATTTTTTAGCCAAAAATAGGGGGTTGACTTTACATGAGATTGATTTTTACTCCAGCACACACAGTAGATAGAAACTGAGATGAGAACCTCCTGCAGGCAGTGTTGAGGGAGCTAACAAAGAAATGGTCAAGCAGCATCTCAAAAAGTAGTGATCTCCAAATTACTTCCAGTGCCACACACTAGTAAGTACAGAAATCGAATACAAATGGAATAGAAACAGCATATAAATCTGCAACTGAAGAGATGGTGCTGGAAGAGGGGCTTCAGATTCTTGGGACATTGAAACTGGTTCTGGAATACGTGGTACCTGTACATGTCAAATGGGACTGGCTCTCAAACAGGATTAATGTCCTTGCAAGGTGACGTATTTGAGAAAGTGGGGTAATTTTTGTACACTGGATGAATCCAAATCATCAAAAACAATAGTCATATATACAAGTTTACACAGTGTCATTCAGTTCTTTATACTGTACAGAAAACTACTGTGTCAACGTCTGATGATAAACTGCTGAACTGTGAGAAATGACTTTCAGTTTTGCTAGGAGATCCTGTGAAATCTTGGTCTTCTATCACAATACAAAATTGTTTATTTTCATAAACTTGGAACGCCACCCAGGGCTGACTTTGAAACCTGTAGTACCTAATGTTCTCACTCATTCCAGAACGAAGATGCCTGCAGACAAAACAAAGCTGGGTGGGAGGATGAACTGCGAGGAGGGTGCAGAGATGCTTCAGTGTGATTTGGATAAGTTAAATGAGTGGGCAAATACACGGTAGATGAAGTAGAATGTTGATAAATCACTTTGGTGGCAAAAACAGGAAGCAGGTTATTATCCGAATGGCAACAGTTTGGGAAAGAGGGAGGTGCAATGAGACCTGGGTGTCCTTGTATGCTGATCATTAAAAGTAAGCATGCAAGTGCAGCCGGTGAAGAAGTCAAATGATATGTTAGTGGCAGGATTCAAGTATAGGGTGAGACCACACTATTTTGTGCAGTTTTGGTCTACTTATCTGATGAAAGATATTCTAGCTACGGAGTGAGTGCAACGAAGATTGACCAGGCTGACGCCTGGGATGGCAGGGCTGACATATGAAGACAAACTGGATCAGTTCGGCGTACATTCACTGGAGTTTAGAATAATGAGGAGGTTTTTCAAAGAAATTTTCATTTCACTCGAACAAGATTAAGCAGGGTAAATGCAGACAAGATGTTCCCAAGGACGAAGGGTCCAGAACTAAGGGCCATAGTTTAAGGATCTGGAGTAGGCCATTAAGGGCTGAGATAAGGTCAAACTCAGAGTGGTGAGCCTGTAGAATTCTCTGGCAAAAAACGAGACTGAGATCAAAATATTAAATGTTTTTAAGAAGGAGTTAGATATAGCTTTTTAGGGCAAAAGGGATCAAAGGATATGGGATGAACGCGAGAACACGGTACTGAATTGAATGATTAGCTACAACGATACTGAATGGCACAGCTGGCATAAAGATTTGAATGGCCTACTCCTGCTCCTATCTTCTATGTTTCTGTGAGGCATAAAATTTAAGGCGGCACAGTGGCGCAGTGGTTAGCACTGCTGCCTCACAGCACCAGAGACCCGGGTTCGATTCCAGCCTCGGGCGACTGTCTGTGTGGAGTTTGCACATTCTCCCCGTGTCTGTGTGGGTTTCCTCCGGGTGCTCCGGTTTCCCCCACAGTCCAAAGATGTGCAGGTTAGGTTGATTGGCCATGTTAAATTGCCTGTAATGTTCAGGGAGGTGTAGATTAGGTGGGTTGTAGGGGGATGTGTCTGGGTGGGATGCTCTGAGGTTCGGTGTGGACTTGTTGGGCCGAAGGGCCTGTTTCCACACTGTAGGGATTCTGATTCTAATTCTAATTCTAAAAGGATGAAGAGTCAATGTTGAGGACTCTCAGAGCCACTTCCTCCTGAATGGCCTAGTGGTATTATCACTGGACTGTTAATCTAGAGATGCAGGTAATGTTCTGTGGACTCGGGTTCGAATCCAGCCACGGCAGATGATGGAATTTGAATTCAACAAAAAAAAAAATGGAATTAAGAGTCTAATGATGTTGATTGTTGGAAAAACTCATCTGGTTCACTAATGTCCTTTTGGGAAGGAAGCTGCCGTCCTTACCTGGTCTGGCCTATGTGACTCCAGATGCACAGCAATGTGGTTGACACTTAACTGGGCAACTAGGGATGGGCAATAAATGCTGCCCAGCCAGCAATGCCCTCATCCCAGGAATTAATGAAGAGAAAAATATTAGCACCACAGTGCTGCCACCTCTGATGGCTTTATCCATAGAACCTATCTAGAGATGAAACGGAAGGATTCTTTTCCAGTGTTTGCAAATATTGTTACAATCAAGACTGGGAGAGTGCTCTGTTGTAGTAGTTTCACTACTCCACAAGTCACAACAACAAAAAAAGTTTTGTTCCCTGTTGACAAGATGACCAATTAAATACCATATCTTCATCAGGTGTTTGTCTATCAACCAGGTTTCTTAATATTGATATATCAAAATTATTATTCATATATAATTATTAATCAATAAAGTTACAATAATTGGTTAAAATATATAATCATTAACATAGAAGTATACATGTTTATTCCTCAAAATAGTACCAAAGTATAGACATGCTTTCCGGAAAAGATAAGAAACATTTTTTTTTCCTGGAGAAAGCAAAATACACTGATGCTGAAATCCGAAATAAAAACAAACAGAGAATGTTAGAGAAACTCAGTGGGTCTGGAAGCATCTGATTACTCTCCACAGAGTTAATATTTTGAGTCTAAAGATGCTTCTTCAGACTTTTTTCTGAGATTTGCTTTCCAACAAAAAAATACTTTTGCCAATAGATAATTTTTGAAGGTGAAAGGATAAAGTGTAGGATGTTTCCAAAGTTTCTATTGCTCTGATGTCCATCACATGTGGTCAAACCACTTATAATGCACAGTTGCCTCTGAAATCTTGCAGGCACTGTTCGCTCAGGCAATAGAATCTTCAGATGTTCTTTCAATCACTCTTGCAAAAGAGCAAATATGTTTCACCCTGAACTCCAAAGACGGTTTTCTTTTCAGAAATTAGCTGGATAGCTTGTTCTCAGCAAACTTTCCTCCAACTAAACCAGATTAAGTTAGAATCTCTCCAACTCCTGTGTTGAAAACAGCCTCAGCAGGGGTCTGCAACCAAGCAAGCAGCTTTCAGCAGTCATCAGGCATTCAATTATCCCTTTCAACGTATTTCCACAGAAGTTGAAATAAATCAATTTTGCACAGACCAACAAAACCTAAGTCCTCTAAGCAAATTTAAACATAAAGCGCAAAAAAAAGACTGAGCGACCACTTTGCAGAACTCCTACAATCTGTCTGCAAAAATGACTCTGAATTGCCAGTTGCCTGCCACTTCAACACACCACCGCGTTCTCTAGTCAACATCTCGGTCTCAGGCTTGCTGCAGTGCTCCAGCGAAGTTCAGCATAAATGGGAAGAATAGTGCCTCATTTTCCGCTTGGGAACGCTGCAGCCTTCTAGACTCAGTATCGTGTGCAATGATTTTGAGGCTTGAGCACCTTCTCCCACGTCCTTACACTAACACCTACATACCAAGACTTGTCATCACATGGGCTGATACCACACACAATCCATCGTCAGCCACTAATAGTCCCTATTAGTAGCTACCCATTCTCCCAGGCTGACCTTTACCCACTCTTTTGTCTGCCCAAGTGTTTTCCTCTCTCTGGGCTTCATCTCTACTTATCGTCTACTCCTCAACCCCTCTACTACTCTATCTATAGCACCATTTTCCTATCTATGAACAGTTCTGAAGAAGGATCACTGGACCTGAAAGCATGGATTTATGAAGGGGAAATCATACTTGACAAATCTGTTAGAATTCTATGAAGATGTAAATAGTAGAGTTGACAAGGGGAGCCAGTCAATGCAGCATATTTGGACTTTGAGAAAGCACTTGACAAAATCCCACTTAAGAGATTAATGTTCAAGATTAAAGAGCATGGGATTGGGGGAAGTGTATTGAGATGGATGGGAAACTGGTTGCAGAGAGGAAACAAAGAGTAAGAATCAATGAGTCCTTTTCAAATTGGCAGGCAGTAACTAGTGGGGTGGCACTGGGATCGGTGCTGGGGCCCCAGCTATTCACAATATACATTAATGATTTGAATGAGGGAACAAAATGTAACATCTCCAAGTTTGCAGATGATACCAAGTTGGGTGGGAGGGTGAACTGTGGCGAGGATGCAGAGATCCTTCAGCATGGTCTTGACAGGTGGGGTGAGTGGGCAAATCAATGGCAGGTGCAGTATAATTTGGATAAATGTGAGGTTATTCACTTCGGAAGCAAAAACAAGAAGACAGATTACTACCTGAATGGCTGTAAATTGGGAGAAGGGAGTGTGCAGTGGGACCTGGGTGTCCATGTGCACCAGTCACTGAAGATCAGCATGCAGGTGCAGCAGGTGGTAAAGAAGGCAAATGGTATGTTGGCCTTCATTGCGAGAGGTTTAAAGTACAGAAGCAGGGATGTGTTGTTGCAGTTGTACAGGGCCTTGGTGAGACCACACCTGGAATACTGTGAGCAATTTTGGTATCCTTTTCTGAGGAAGGATGCTTTTGATCACTAAAGCAATAATAACTTGAATTTATATCGTAACAAAGATGCCATTAAAATACTGAACATGAAATGGACAACAGCTGCACACGTCAGTCATTTACTGTGCTCCACTACAGGCAAGTTTAGAATTATATTCTGTTTAAATAAGACTGGTGAGACATTAGAGGGACCACAAAAATGTACTTTGTGAGCCTTTCTTGGAATTTATTCTTTGTCTGATTTATTTTACAGATTTGCGCCAGCACAGCTCAGTTTCTCAGATTTACTAAATCATTCAAGGAATTTAATTATTGCAAAATGGTGGAAGATTTAAGCATGTCAAACTGATAGTTTTTCCACAATTAAATGAATCAAATCAACAAGATTAACATGTGCAGAAAATGCTCGAAACGCCCAGCAAGCTAGACAGCATTATATCCCCAGTTGCTTACTGCATAAAGTATATACAGTAATTGTAAAAATGGAAGCCAAAACTTTGAGAAATTCAGTGGCTAAGGGGCTAATTCTTAATAACCAAAGTTTAGGAAAGAGGAAGCCGAACTCTCTCAATTTCCTACAAAATATTTGAAATAAAAACACCATTTTTGAGAAGAAGCGAAGTGGGATTTAAGGAGATTTGATTTAGCAGAAAAAGAATTGAACATTACCTTTCCGTGGGTACTTGATTTTGTCAGTGTAGAGAAACTGCATCAGGATCTCAAATGGTTGTGCCTCAGCTTCACGGATCATCACCTCCAGCTGAAGCTGGGAATTTGCTGGTTTCACGTTAGTGCTTGCTATTTCTTCTCCAACTGCCATCTCCTCCTTGGTTTTCTGATGGACAGGAAGTTAGTAAAACATTAAAATCAGTCAAATTCACAGTAATGGAAGAAACTGGTTACTTGCTGACGGACAATCAGAAAATGTTCACAAAATTTTCCCAGGGACAGCAAGATGAAAAAAAATGTACTAGGCCTTTTTGTATTTATGGTGTGGAATTGCTGCAAGACAACTCATCAAAAGGCTTCCAATGGAGTTAACTCTACCAATATGTAAATAGTATAGAAAAGAAATTGAAAACGATAGGAGAAACACAATGCGTTCGTTATATCACACTTCAGGAGGGTGACAGAATGGTCGACACAGTAACATGACATAGCCTCAGTGATTTAGCAGCCAGTTTTGCACACTGCCTACTTCTCTCTTTCCTTCTCTCAATTTCAGGGTTAGTCATAGTTTAACACACGCTCCAGACATCTGAATTCCTCACTTTCAAATGGTCAAGTCTTCAGTACATTCAGGGTAATAGTGCCTTTAAAAGAATCCAACAGCATTTTAATCAATTTAATCTCCCTACCTGCTTTAGCCGATCTCTGGCTTGGATAATCTTCTTTCTTAACCATTTACTTCGAGCTGTGACCATTGCTATATGCCCTTTAACTCTCTCTTCTTTCTAGTATCAGGTCACAAAAAAATAATGATTAATACATCGTCACTTGGGTAATCATCAACTAGGGTTGGTGGTATCATAAGTGATGAAAAAGGCCATTGCAGGATCATCTGATGCACTGGATCACACCAGGATATAGTACTAAAAAGTCAATGTTCACACTCTGAATCACTCAAACTTGCTTTTCAAAGCAGTCTTTCCCTCATGAACCAAATGCCAACATTGCTGAAAATACTGGCCTGAATCCAGATTAACAGCTGTTACCTCTCCTAGGATGAATTCCACATCACAGAACTGCCTGTTCTCCCACAGTCTCCCATAGTCTTCATGTAAAGTGCATTTTGGATAACAGGAAAACTGGAATCGAAAGATAGAGATTTGAAGATGTAAGATGTGTAGATGCTCCATACCGACAACGCAAAGAATTATATTAAATATGCAACACAAAAACAGGCTACATTCGACTCAAGGTGTTAACTCTGTTTTTCTCTCCATAGATGCTCCCAGTCCTGGTGAGCTTCTGCAGCATCTTCCATTTTTACTTCAAATCTCCAGCATCCGCAGTACTTGACTTTTAGTTTAGTGTGTACCAATGTTTATGTTGCACAGGAGATTCCTCTCATTCGATCTAGCCCTTCAGTACATCTTTTCTTTTTCCTCTCACTTACCTAGTTCTTCTGAAAGTATTCATCCCTATTATTTGTACCACTTTCTATGGTATCAAGTTTTACTTCCTAACCATTTTCTGAGCAAGCAAATTTCTTATTTCCCTGTTGGATTGTATCTATATTCTATTTATGATCTCCACATCTACCCTGTCCAAACTAACTATAATCTTTAAGAACTTGACAAAAAAGAAGCCCTATTCAACCTTTTCTAATAGCTGTCATTTCTTCGTTCTGATATTGTTCTTGGAGACCAGAATGATGTCAACCTAAGGCCTGACCTAGGTGCAATTAAAGTTTAAGATAACGTGACTACTTTTGAGTTACACACTCCTAGAAACAAGTTCCAGTGCTTTATTTGTTTTTAAACTCACTGCTGATCGGTGATGCTGCTTTTAATTATTTGTTCATCTGTATTCTTAGATTCCTTTGATTGTCTGACTCATCCTGTTTCTTATTTTCTAAGGTATGGGTGATATTCCCATTTTTCATATTAACCATCAGTTTCCTCAGCATCTACAAACTGAACACGCTTAAATATCATCATCTTTCTTTTATAATTTAGATTAAAATTTAACATCAGTGCATTGGCCTTTTGACACTCATTTTTAAAGATATATTCTTCAAATTTTACTACCCACTGTTCGCATCTAGTACCATGAATTTCATAAAATAGGACCCCTATGCACATAAGTGCATGTGTACTTAAATAAGAGGCTAATGCTTTGCTTACCTGAAACCGATACATCTCTCCACTTCTTACATTGTTGTCCACTGTCCCACCAAAGATATACATAGCATCAGAAATAACTGCTGCAGCATGGAAAAGTCTTCCACTGGGCATCTAAGAATTCAAAGCATGAAAGTATTTCAGGACTGAAGTAACTTTGAAGATCCATTCTCTACGTTTTCTCCCACTTTTGGGGAGAAGTATTTTACAGGAACATAGAAAACATAACAGATAGACATCATCACTGCAAATGGAATCACAAGAGCTTTCATTTTATGCATTATCAATATGAAGTGCTAAGTAAATGAGAAGTTCAGTTTGTTAATACTTCCCTTATTCAATCACATTAAGCACTTCCAAATGTGTTGGATATAACACAAATTGAATGCACTTTAATATCTCTCTATACTGCTTCATATATCAACTCCAATCTTTACTACGCAAGCACAGTTTTCATTTTTCCCCATTGTGATGATTATGGTGTGACAATGCTGTAGCTTTAAGAGGTGTGTTTTGTCCTAGTTTCTTTTAGAGAGAGATTGGGGGACAGGCGCCAAGCAGTCTGTGAGAAGATAAACAACTTGTGAGGCCTAGGCTTTTCAAAAAGTTGGAACAATAGAAGCAGCCTGAATGAGTGCGGTCAAGCTCCCACCCACAGAACCAGGATTTTTAGTTTTAGTTTCCGGCAGTCGTTGCTGGGGTCTCAGCAGGGGTGGAAGCTGCAGTAAATCTCTCCAAACGGCTAGACTCTCTCTCCAAGTTTCCTCTGGATGTTTTTCCTTCTGCTACAGCAATTGCATGTGAGACAATCTATGTTCTGAATCTGCCTTTTGTCAGGGTGTGCTTATGGGCTGTTGCTATATTGTTAATTAGTAATAGTTATTGCATCTATTATTCTGTTAAGTTATTCCCCAACAGAGTTAAGTTATTCAAACGCCTCCACCACAGCCGTCAGCGCTAGGAACGCCTCCACTACAGCCATCATCGCCAGGGATGCCTCCACTACGGCCGTCAGCACCAGGGGCGCCTCCCACAGCCATCAGGGTAGGAACAACCTCCAATACAGCCATCAGGGCTAGGAACACCTCAATTACAGTCATCAGGGCTCAAAACACCTCCACTACAGTCATCAGCACTAGGAACACCTCCATTACAGCCATCAGCACTAGGAACACCTCCATTACAGCCGTCAGCACTAGGAATACCTCCACT
>JAHRHZ010000099.1:2636076-2696815 GCA_024137785.1 Ginglymostoma cirratum
GGGCTCAAAACACCTCCATTACAGTCATCAGGGTAGGAACACCTCCACTACAGTCATCAGGGTAGGAACACCTCCATTACAGCTATCAGCATTTCTTTGTTGTATTTTAACTCTAGTGGATGAGTAAAGTACTTTTTACTTTAAATCCAGTAATTTGACCAATCAAATTGCACCTGGAACGCAACACATTGCATCTACCTTTAAAATGAGAAAAAGTTAGGTCTAGACTATCTTCTGAATACTTTGATGGGGGTTTGGTCTGATTCATAACAATAGACATAGAAAATTATTTTTACCGCTCTCCTCTCCCCCACCACTGCTATTTATACTTTATACAGCATGTTACCCCCAGCACTTGCCCCTATCACAGTGTCACCCAGTGAGTAGGTGGTGAGGATTAAGCAACTATATAAACACAAACTGCTGTAACCCATCCAAATTAATTTGTTCTCCCCGCTGTGAACAAGCTCCAATTAGCAGATACCTTCACTCTCTGGGTTAGAAAATGCCACAGGATTCAGAACCCTCTGAAGAAACTTCCTCTCATCTTAGTCCTAAGTGGTTGACCCCTTACGCTAAGTCTGTGATCCCATGTTCTTGGCTCCCAGTCAAGGTAAACAATCTCAACCTCCCAGAATATATCTTGCCCACATCTTTAAGAATTTTGTATTTTTCAATAAAAAATTCTTCGAAACTCTAGTCTACTCAATTTTTCCCCATAAATTAATCCTGTCATTCCAGGAATCAGTCAAATGAGCCTTTTTCATATACTTCTCTTGAAGAGTGCATACATCCTTAAGTAAGGAGACCAAAACTTTACACAATAGTCTTGATGTGGACCTAACAATTGCAAGAACTTCTTTACCCTATCCCTTTGCAATGAAGGAGAACATATTTTCTTTCTTGATTGCTTTCTTCTATAGCTGTGGCTCAGCTTCTAGTATTTGAGCCTCAGAGTCTGTTTCTGTCCAGGATACAAGCATAAAAACCAAGGCTGACACTCCGGTCTAGTACTGAGTGTGCTGGACTATTGGGGTTGCTGATTATCAGATAAGACATTAAACCAATACTCTATTCATCTTCCCTAATGAACGTAAAAGATGCCACTATATTATTTCAAAGAAGCTCATTTGGCCGTGAATAGTATGGGAACAGGAATAGATGATTTAGCCCCTTGAGCCTGTTCTGCCATTCAGTGAGATCGTGGTCTATTTAAGAGTTAACACCAAAAACTTTCCTACGCACACACTCCTCAACAGCTTTTGATGAACGAGAATCTACCAACTTTAGATTCAAAACTAACTGACTGAGTATCAATTGCTCTTTGCAGAAAACCCTTCACCACCCTTTGTGTGGAAAAATATTTTTACGCTCCTGGGGGTCAAGATGTAATCTTTAGACTGCGAATGTCCCTAGTCATAAAGTTCCTGAGCAATGAAAACACATTTTCTCAACCAAACCCAATATCTTGGAAACTTTGAACAAGCCATTCAATAACCTTCAAAATTCTGGGAAACACATTGTTAGTATATGTAATTTTTCCTGTAAATGCATAACTTGAGAACTTTTTTTATTTGTTCCTGGTTACCCAATCCCCAGCTGATAAAAAAACAGCAAATATTAAGTATCACATCCAATGGGGAACAAAAAATCGACGCCTAGTTTTAAGGGATAGAGCAACATGCTATTAGGACATTAGCATTAGATCACAATTGTCTTTGGGACATTTTTCCACTGGAGTGTAGGAGGTTGAGAGATGACTTATAGAAGTTTATAAAATACTGAAAGGTACAGATCGAGTTAATGGTAATTGCCTTTTCCCTAGGATGGGAGATTTCAATACTAGGGGGCACATTTGTAAGGCAAGAGGAGAAAGATGTAAAAAAGACATGACAGGCTAACTTTTTATCCAGACAGTGGTTTGCGTGTGGAATGAACTTCCTGAGGAAGTCGTGGATGAGGGTACAATTACAACCTTTAAAGACTTTTGGGGAAGTATATGAATAGGAAAGGTTTGGAAGGATATGGAAGGTGGAAGGTGGAAGGAGCTGGAAGGTGGGACTAGTTCAGTTTGGGATTATGTTCAGCATGGACTAGTTGGAGCGAAGGGTCAGTTTCCACGCTGTGTGACTCTATGACTCTAACAGTTTGTTTGGAGACTTAGATTTAGCCAAAAAAACCAAGACAAAATGTAGATGATAGCATCACCCAAATTGCTGTCACTCTGCTTCTGGCAGGGAACCAAGAAAGCAGAACTGCTACAAGTCTGCCCTCTCAACTAGGAAATTATTTTTAATTCCAGGATAATGAAAAGAAGCATTGAATGCTAACTTCTTATGTTTGTTTCTACAATAGCAGAACACTTACATTTGTTCAGCTAAACCATCAAGGACACCATCCAACAATGCTTCCAGTGTGCTTGAGTCAAAGCCTTCAACCATTTTGGCACGAGTATCATCTAGGTGAAATGTGGATGAGTGACAATGCGAGTGCAGTAACTCTTCACTGCCACTGGAGAGTGCCAGAATGCTGCAAATGAATCATCCCTACAGATTCTAGATCGCATAGCCAGTATTGTATCTGAACTGTAGCATAATGCTCTTACTTATATGTCAAATATCAACCTCACATTTCTTTGAGGAAGTTACTGCGGCCTTAGGAAGAGATCACTTGGCTTTTAACTCTTCGTCTAAATATAATGGCTGCTTAACCAAACCAGACAAATTGGAAGTACTTCATTTCTGAAGAAGGGTCTAGGCCCGAAACGTCAGCTTCCCTGCTCCTATGATGCTGCTTGGCCTGCTGTGTTCATCCAGCTCCACACCTTGTTATCTCAAATTGGAAGTAGTCATCAGCTTGAAATTCTTTTCCTCTTAAAGTCTTCATAAAACAGAATTATGATGCATCCAGAACTTGGGTTAGCATCCTATGGTGATATTATTTTTCATTGTGGCTGGAAAGACATTAGAAGATTCAGTGTACTGGAATACTTTGCATTGCTTTGATGAGTGCTGCTCCAACACTGCTCAAGGGTTCAATACTATCCATGACATAGCAGCCTGCTTGATCAGCATCACATTCACCATCTTAAACATTCACTGTTTTCCCCACTGGTGCACCCTTGCATCAGTGTGGGCCACCTAGAAGATGCATTGCAGCTACACATCTAGGCTCCTGTAACTTCCCAGACTCATAAACCCTATCGTGTGGAAGTACAGCAACAGCATACTGATGGAAACAGAAAAACCTTAACATTGTTCACCAATTCACAAGCTACCCTTACTTGGAACCAGATTTCCATGCATTCACTGTCATTGGGGTCAAAATCCTGACATCTCCCTACCCCCAAAGCGTTGTGGCTGTATCTACACAACATGGACTGCACGGTGTTCGCCGCTACCTTCTTACGGTGAATAAGAGATGGCAACAAATGCTAGTCTTATCAGGGACACCCATGTCTCATGAACAAATAGAAATAATTTATCCAAATTCCACTACTGGTAGCTCGGCGACCATTCACCAGTTAAAGTCCAAGTGGAGGAAGGGACACATGGATCTTTCTGCATGAATAGAAAAATTCCAAATGTAAGTTAGCCTCCTAATCTATTAAGAATACTCTCCAAACAGATGATTCAGAACTGATTGACATACACTGTGAACCAAGCCTCTGGATTACATGCCAGGTACAAATGGAATGAAACAAAGAAGTGGCTCTAAATATTAATAAAACATTAATTAATTGCTATGCCATAATTAAAGTTACAAATTCAACAAAAGAAAAATCAGCGTTTCTAACAGGTTGAATTGTAGTCCAAGGTCTTGTAATATACGAAGATTTAATACTTCAGAACAAATTAAACTAAATCCAAACGAATTATATTAGAGCAGAAATCTTATTCCCAGGTTTGCAGCAGTTTGTTGAGATTAAGAATTTAGAGTTAAATGTTTATAAAGTCCATTACTAACTGTTGTCTTTGGCAGTTACATTCAGCAATTAACCTTAAACTGTGACAGAAGATAATGATAAGCTAAAACAACAATGACTTGTAAACTTGATTCTTGCTGCTTTAAATTTAGCTAGGTAAAATAAGCTGCTGTAGGCCTGCAGCAGTGAAAATACCACTCTGCTGAAATCTGCATTATAATTTATTTGAATTCAATGCCATTACTGACTTCTCATATTTGCATGAAAGATTACACAATAATCTGCACAAGAATTATTGTCATATTAGTGTGCACCATATATTAAAAATTGCCAAAATGGTCATAATTTCCCCATTTCAGCACACACTTCATCATGCATATCAGCGCGCGCACACACACACACACACACACCCACAAACACACACATATATAAACCTATGGGGTGAATCATTTCATTCAAGGTGTTTGTTTATTTGCAGTTACATTCTATTTTGTTCAAGAAACACACAACTTGTAGTCACAGTCAGTGTGACATTTTATAAATTCCTGCTTTTGGAACAAAACTAACCTGATTCCAGGTGAAAACTCTGAGACAGACTCTGGACAAGGCCTCACATCTACAATTCACTGTCTGACCTGAGATGTCACTGATGGTATATTCTTATCGCTCTGCCTGTTTGAAGCTTGGGAAATTAGGCAGATGTTGCTGAAACCTTTAATTATCTCAGGGCAGTGACTTGAAACAGATTCTAGAATTTGCATCTTAATCAATTGAAACTAACAGAATTTTCCATACCCTGCTTCTGCAATTTCTAGAATGCAGAAATGTATGAATGATTAAAGACTTCACAGAAGGCAGTCGGCCAGCCATTTTAGGTTTGTTCACTCCACTCACACCAGTTGTATGATCTTTTGATCTCTCTGCCCTTCATCTCTCTGCCTATGAACTCTGTGTGTTCTCCTCTCACTGCACCAGATGAAGGGGCAGCTCTAAAAGCTTGTGATTTCAAATAAATCTGTTGGACTATAACCTGGTGTCATGTGATTTTTGACTGAAAATCCTTTGACAAGACGTGGCCCTGGCAAAAACCACATCCACGGTATCACTGGTGCCTGTGGTCTGAAATTCGAGTTTTTGAAGTAATTCAATGTTTCAGTTCTGCTTTTGCTTTGGAGCTAGCACAATTGGCTGCCCACTCAAATTCTGATACAGAGATAGTATTAATTTACCAAAACACAAACACAAAATGCAGTCAAAATAAGTACAGGAAAATGTACAGTAGCAATTACCATTTTGCCTCATGTGCAGAAATAGAATATTACATCTTTTTGATACAAACACTCTGGAAAAAGTGTCAGTTTGCAGCCAGTTCCTCCCGAATTCAGTTTTCCTCCTTCATTCGATGCACCGTCAAACTTGGAATTTTCATAAAAACACTGAAGTTATTTCTTACACGAAAAGTGTCAGACTCTTTAACAGCCATTCCGAATTACAGTGCCTGCTTCACCAGAATAAATGAGCTAAAAGAAAATCATTGTCTTGAACTCAAAGATTCTCAAGAAACATTCTGTACTGTGACTAAACATTATACCTCTGACTCAATGCCAAAATCAACATATTTCCAAGACTGCTGTCTCTTCACTTTCACGAGAAGGTGTATGGCTAATGAGAGTGGCAACACATAACAATGGTTTTAAAGCTCCATGTACAGATAATAGTTGTTCTTTCTCCTCCAGAGGAAGTACGGGGTGAAGAAAAACAATACTTGCAACTAATAAGCTAATAAAGAAGCTTCCTTAACCCATGGGAAACATGGAATACATTGTGAAAAGTCAAACCTTTCACATTGTACTGGCTTTAAATCTTGGATACTTTGCAAACTGGAGGTACACAATAACCTCCCTTCTCTTTCCAAACCTTGCATTGATTTCCTTAGAAACTACAAGTCAGGTCCACAAATCCAGAATTTTACACAGGCACAAAGTGCAACACTGGCAGAACAAGTAACTTACCATAAAATCTGGATCATAAGTTGCCTCTGTGTACAAGTTGCTTCCCTAAATGTTGAAGGCAATAAAATAAAGATGAAGTTAAACATATGGAATACTGTTACACATACAAAGCAACAGATGCACAGGATCATGTTAGATCAAACAGGTCTACTGAATAGCAGGTAACGTGTAGACTATGAATACTTGTACAAGCTGTTTGGGCCAAGTGGACTCTTCTGGGCTAGATGTTACTTTTTTTTCCACCTGCAATTCTCATCTCTCCAGCCTTATAGCATAATACACGCAAGTGCTCAGGCTTGAATTTATAGCAAAGAGTTTACTGGATCAACCATTCTGCTGATTGGAACACTAAGTGACATTGAGTTTTGCTATTTCGACAATTAGATCATCATGTGCTATATGCTGTGTTGTGAAATGGAATGGGGAAGATCCTGGACATATTTCAGGATTTTGAGCAAAGCTCATGAATCAAGTTTAAAAGTAAACTGTTACATAGAGATGCAACATGATCTGCTAAGTGAAAGACAGGTTCTGATGCACTTGAGGCCATAATTCCCTCTCTTCGTGGTGACAACTCACAGGAGGAGGCAGCTCCACAAATATCCCCAACCTTAATAATGGAAGAGCCCAACATCATTGCGAAAGATTAGGCTTAGCATCTGCAGCAGCTTTCAGCCAGGAGTGCCATGTGGATGATCCATCTTGGCCTCCTCCAGTGATCCCTAGCATCACAGATACCTTTCTTTAACCAATTTGATTCAGTCCATATGATATCAAAGAACGGTTGGAGGCATAGGATACTGCGAAGGCTACAGGCCCCTATAGCATTCCGGCAATAGTATTGAAGACTTGCGCTCCAAAACTTGCCGCTCCCCTAGCCAAGCTCTTCCAGTACAGCTACAACACTGCCTCCTACCTGACAATTTGAAAACTACTCAGGTATGTCCTGTACACAAAGTGCCGGACAAATACCGCTCCATCAGTTGACTCTCAAGTAAACTGATGGAAGGTGGCACCAACAGTGCTATCAAGCAGCACTTGTTCAGCAATAGCCTACTCAGTGACATCCAGTTTGCGTTCCAACAGGGCCATTCTGCTGCTGACTTCATTACAGCCTTGGTTCAAACATGGACAAAAGAGCTGAATTCCAGAGGTGAGGTGAGAGTGATAGCCCTTGACATCAAGGCAATGTTTGACTGAGTGTAGCATCAAGGAGCCTGAGGAAAACTGGAATCTGGGAATCAGGGGCATACTCTCTGCTGGAGTCATACCTGACATATATAGGAAGATGGTCATGGTTGTTGGACGTCAGTTATCTCAGCTTCGGAACATCTCTGCAGGAATTCCTCAGGGCACTGTCCTAAGCCCAAACATCTTCAGCTGCTTCAAAGATGACCTTCCCTCAATCAGACGTGGCGATGTTTACCAACAATTGCACAATGTTCAGCAAGGTTCGCGCCTCCTCAGATACTGAAGCAGCGCGTGTTCAAATACAACAAAATCTGGACAATATCCAGACTTGGGCTGACATGTGGCAAGCAACATTTGCATCACACATATGCCAGGCAATGACCATCTCCAAAAAGAGATCATCTAATCACCATCCTCTGACATTCAACGGTGTTGCCATCACTGAATGCTCTACTATCAACATCAGGGGGTTACCATTAGCCACAAACTCAAATGAACTCACCATATATAGTGGCTACAAGAGTAGGTCAGAGGCTAGGAATACTGTAGCAAGCAACTCACCTCCTGACTCCCTAAAGCCTGTCCACCATCTACAAAGCACATCAGGAATGTGATGGAGTACTCCCCACTTGCTTGGATGGGTGCAACTCCAACTCTGAAGCTTGACACCATCCAAATCAAAGCTGCCCACTTGACTGGCATCACCTCCACACGTACCCATTCCCTCTGCCATCAAGACTCAGTAGCAGCAGTGTGTACGATCTGCAAGATGCATCAAAGATTCTTAGACAACACCTTCCAAACCCATGACCCCTTCCACCTAGAAGGTCAAGGGAGCTGATGCATAGGAACACTACCATCTGCAAGTTCCTCTTGAAGGCACTCACCATCTTGACTTGGAAATATATCACCGTTAGTTCACTGTCACTGGGTTAAAATCATGGAATTCCCTCAACGGCATTATGGGTCGGACTGCAGCAGTTGAAGAAGGCAGCTCACCACTACCTTCTCATGGGCAACTAGGGACGGGCAATAAATGCTGGCCAGCCAGCAACACCCACATCCCACAAGTGAATGAAACAAAAAAAAAAAAACTACTTGCATAATTACTGCATTTCTCTTTTTACTTCAAAATATAAATGTAGGCTCCACTGTCTGCATAATGCTCACTCCCCTCAGGTACACACATAGCAATGCAATAATGCCTTGCTGAACAGGTAGCTCCAAGCACTTTTGATCAAACAATGTAGTCAGGAATACATGAAAAACTACATTTGAAAAGTAAGTTAGATCTTTGAGTAACATGACACAGTGTTCGCTACCTGTGTTTTTACTCTCATACAGATGTGAACAATTGATTGGGTCACAGTAAATACTATCTAGAAGCTGTGATTTTTTTTACAAACATGAGTAGAGCAGACTTTTCACAGAAGGAAGTATCCGAAGGGACATTTTACAAATAAAAATAATTACTACATTAAAATTATTTTTGATACTTTTGTGCAGATATATATCCTACAATATACAAAATGAAATTTCCTCTGTGGCCTTAAACTACATGCCAGCCAATGTACAGTGATACTGAGAGGGGGATTCGGACAACTTGTTGGCAGCTTACCAATGTATCCACCAAGATACCTCAATTTAGGTTCTGCGCTTTTAATTTACAAAATGTGAACATCTTTTAGTCAAATATACCTGAGCAATCAAACAGAGATTTTAACAGACCATCAACCTTTGCAAGACACATTGATTTCATGCTTATCAACATCTTTTAGAATACATAATGAAGTAATATAAACTATCTACATTAATCATTATCATTGAATTAAAACAGAACTTGCTGAAGATAGGTTAAGAGTTAGCACAGGTCTTTTATATTTGAAGGACTCATCAAAAAAGTCACATCCCTGAAATGAGAATTTTTGGCGTTTGGGAGCAGTGGGACAGAGGAAGATTGTGTTGCAGCAGACAACAGGGCAATTAACATTGCCTGAATCATATTTCATTTGAAAATAATTGAAAAAGCAAATCATACTACCAATATTAAAAAGGAGAAGCATACAATTCTACACGCATTTTGAAGAAGAATACACAACTAAACTCACCTCACTGTCTGGGCTGGGCTGAATAACCTCCCATGTCTGAGAGTCTACATCATAGCAATGTAACTCATTAGGCAACGTGTTATCTGCAGCACCACCAAACACATACAGATGTCGGTCAAATGCAACCATGGTGTGGCCATATCTTCTTTGAGGTGGGGCAGGGGAGCCTCGGAGTAAGTGCTCAGTGGGAATTCTTGTCCAACTGCATGACAACATAAACCAAACATAAATTATGAAATTTATGAAATTACAAAAATTTTAATGGAAACAATCTAAAGTCGTACAAGTTATATCAGCCATTATACAACTTCATGTTAGGCTCTTGTGCCACAGTATTTCTGTTCCTTCCTGCAGACCAAAAATTCTGGGTTCAATTCCCACTAGGTTCAAGTCCCACCTTCCCCAAGCATGTGCCATAATGTGTCTGAACATGTTGATGCAGAAATACCTACAACTTCAACTTCCATCAAAGTGAAGTTTATTCAAGTACTTTCACAATACTGTTATTTCAAAATGACAAATAACTTCCAAATTCAAATTTAATTCTTCAAACCCTTACAATAACATAAAACAGCAAAACAAAATTTCAATGGAAGAGCTACATTAATTTAGGATAGCAGGTTGGCATGGATGAGTTGGACTGAAGGGTCTGTTTCTGTGCCGTACAACTCTATGACTTTATGACTCAAAATTTAGAGAATTTGCTTTGTATCACAGAAACCAAAAGAACTGTGAATGTTATAAATCAGAAACAAAAACAGAAATTGCTGGAAAATCTGAGGTCTGGCAGCATCTGTGGAGAGAAACTACAGTTAATGTTTTGGGTCAAGTGACCCTTCCTCAGAACTGAGCACAAAACATGGAAATTGATCACAAAAGTTAAGGAAGAAAATAACTAAAGTGAATATTGGTCCCTCAGAAATGGCAGAGACACTAAATCAATTTTTGCCTCAAATGTTGTGGTGGAGGACACTGAAACTACTCCAAGAGTAACTAGAATTGGAAACAGCAACGAGACATGTGGAAAGTCAAAACACATCTATCAGCGCAGCACAGTTTTTTGAAGAGTAAATCATGTTTGACTAATTTGAAGATGTAACAAGCAAAATGGATAATGGGCGCCCCTAAAATCTGGACTTCCAGAAGGCAGCTGATAAACGCCACACAAAGGGTTAATACACAAGGTAAGGGATAATTTATTAGCTTGGATAAGCTGGCTAACCAATAGAAAGCACAGACTTGGAATAAATGTTTCTTTTTCTGGTGAGCTAGAAGTAACTAGTAGGATACCACAGGGTTTGGGTCTTGGGGCCCAATTATTTACAATCTGCATTAATGATTTAGATGCTGGGATAGCATATACACCTACCAAATTTGCAGATGACAGTGTAATAAGTGAGAAAATAAGTTGCAATGAAAAAACAAATGGATATGGATGGGTTAGGTGAATGGACAAAATCTGACAGATGGGGTTTAACATGGATAAACGTGAGGTTATTCATTTTGATCAGAAGAATTAATACGTTAACTCATCTAAATGGAGTTCAAATGTTTCAGTGCAGAGGGATCTGGGGGTCCTTGTGCATGAATCACAGAAAACTAGTACATAAGGACAGCAGGTAATAAAGTTGGTGAATGGAATTTTGGCATTTATTACTGAAGGAATGGAATTTTGACATTTGTTACTAAAAGCGTAGGGTATAAAAGAGAGGAAGTGTTGTTGCAATCGTATAAGGTATTAGGGAGACAGCATCTGGAGTACTGCAAACAGTTCTGGTCCCCTTACATGGATATATAATGCTAAGGAGGATTGACAAAGTAGATGTAGAACAGATACTTCTCCCTGTTGGGCTATATAGAATGAGAGGGTCAGAGGTAAAGGGGTGGCAGATTTAAAACAGAGATGTGGAGGAATCACTTTTCTCAAAGGATTATTAATCTGTGGAATTCACTACGTCAGGGTGCACAGGAAGCCAGGACACTGAATACATTTGAGAAGGTGACATACAGGTTTTTAATTAGTAATGAGATAAAGTGTTATGGGGAGCAGGCAGGAAAACAGAGCTGAAGTGAAGATGAGATCAGCCATCATTGTGTTATATGGCAGAGCAGGCTCAAAGGACTGAATTATCTACTCCTGCTCCTAGTTTTTATGTTCTTAAAAGTATCTAATCACCTGAATGAAAATACTATCACAAGGGCAATGAGACATTCTAGAAATAAGTAAGAACAATAGAGAATTGAACTTTACTGATCGTTGGTACTCCTAATGGCTCTTCTGCAATTAGGATCTAGCTGCAATGACCATAACCGTAGCTTTGTGAGATTTGTGACTTGCCTGCTCTCTATGACATATCCATATTGTTTTTCTCAGGGTAATCGGCTACACTCTGATTGCTCTGTTTTTCTATCAGGTTGTTTCTTCAGCTTTTAATGAATTAACTTAATTACACTGAAATTCATTTTTAAATGTCACATATTGGTGTCCATCTTTGATGAAAACCAGAGCATAATTAAATCATCACAAAGAGATTATTACTTTTATATGCACAATATTCTCTCTGCTATATCTATCATATATTTTTCATCATTTGATGGAATGCAAGTCCAATGTCCCTTACTACAGCATCAGTATCAGACAAATTTAAAAACTAACACTAAAAATTCTCCAGCATTGAAAAATTACTCTCTCTATGTTTTTCTGTCAAATAGTTGTGCATTTAAAACTATTCTACTTTGATGGAAGGCTCACTTGCTTATCAAAATAAAACTCAGTGTGACTGTCTGTGGCTCCTTTCAGCAAGACAGCGACTTGAGCTGAAACACCATTTCCACCCAAGTTCAGTGCCAGATGTCATCTTGGCAAAGGAGCTGAGTCTTGCGCTGGAATGCTGTCAGAGCATCGTTGACAGGCCGGTTGTCACTCAAATTGTCCGCTAGTTTTCATTAATGAGGCTGTACAGTATTTTGGTAGACAGCCGGAAAACCAACACATTCTCCCTAACCACAAACAGCTGGCTGAGTGAAAACAATTCATTGCCAAGGAATTGGAATATGGCTTAAAGGCATATTGCGTTTTACAGTTCATTTATTTCACGTTGGAAGATTTTTAAGACATTTACACCAGGAAGTGTAGCACAGTCGTTCTATATAATCCGCAGGCTTGGACTAATGATCCAAAGACAGGAGTTTAAACTCCCCCATCACTGCAAAATGGATTTAAATTAAATATACATCTGGAATAAAATATTCTAATTTCAGTAAATGGTGACCAGATCTTCCTAAAAATACATATAGTTAACTGAAAACCTTTCGAGAAGGAAATCTGTAATTCTTACCCAGTCTGACCTATGCATGGCTCCAGACCCAAACAATATAGGTGACACTCAAATGTCTGTTAGCAAGCTACTCAGTTGACAGGACCTCACCACCATCTTCCCAAAAGTAATTAAAGATAGAGTTTTTAACAATGCCTTTGCCAGCACACAAAAATCCGTGAATGAATAATGAAAAAGACTGTAAGAGGTTATATATTTTACTAAAATACTTTGAACTAAGAGAACAATTTTCATCCGCACCAGCATTTACAGGTTTTCTTGAAGACCCTAATGTTGGAAACAAAATAGTTGACGCGGCATTGCTTTTGTGCCTGGACAAATTCAGAAAGACAGTACACTATGTACTGTTTGGTAAGAGGGGGAGTGCGATTCTTGGTATGTAGCATCGATTCATACCAACACATGGGAACATAGGAATTAGGAGTGGGAGTAGGCACTTGAACCCTTCAAGCCCACTCCTCCATCTTATCCTGGTCTCAAATCCCACTTTCCTGCCTGCTCACTATAGCCCTTTATCCTGCTTTTCATCAGAAACATGTCTATTTCTTTCTTGAATCTGTTGATTGATTCTGCCACTCTTGGGCAGTGAGTTGCACAGATAGACAACCCTCTGACAGGAATAGTTTCTCCTCATCTCAGTTTTAAACATTTGTAGAAACACAGAAAATACAGGAGTAGGAAATACAACAACACTCAAGAAACAAGACAAAGCAGCCTCTTGATTGGCACCACATCTAGAAGCATCCACTCCCTCATCCACCTACAATTAGTATCAGCAGTGTGTACTGTCTAGAAGATGCACTGCAGAAATTCACTAAAGATCCTCAGACAGCATCTTCCAAACCCACGGCCACTTTCATCTAGAAGGATAAGGACAGCAGATATATAGGAACATCACCATCTTCAAGTTCCCCTCCAAGCCACTCACCATCCTGACATGGAAATATACTGCCGTTCCTTCACTGTTGCTGGATCAAAATCCTAGAATTCCCTCCCTAATGACATTGTGGATCAACCCACAGCTGGAGGACTGCAGCAGTACAAGAAGGCAGCTCACCACCTCTTTCTGAAGGGCAACTAGGGACGGGCAATAAATTTCTTGCGAAGATTTGTAGCTCGGGTTGTGGATGATGTTGTTGGCTTGCTCGCTGAGCTGGCTGGTCGCAGTTCAGATGTTTCGTCACCTATGCTAGGTAACATCATCAGTGCAGCCTCTGATGAAGCGATGTTGTTCTACTCTACTTGGTGTTTATACGATTCGGTCTGTTAAGTTGGGTTGTGTCATTTCCAGTTCTGTTCTGCATGGATTTGTGTATGGGGTCTATTTCACGTTTGTTGATTGCATTACGGGTTCAAAACCAGGCCTCTAGGAATTTCCGTGGGTGTCTGTGGCTGGCTTGAGGTAAGATGGTCATATTGTCCCATTTAAGCTGATGGTCTTCATTGTCAGAGTGCACTGAGATGAGGGAAAGTTTGTCATGTTGTTTTGCTGCTAGCTGGTGTTCGTGTATCCTGATGGCTACCTTCCTTCGGGTCTGGCCAATGTAATGTTTTTTGCAGTCATTGCAAGGTATTTTGTAAACTATGCTGGTCCTGTATGTCATGGGCATGGGGTCTTTGGTTCCTGTGAGTGTTTGTCATAGTGTGGCTGTGGGTTTGTGCGCTACCATGATTCCTAGTGGTCGACCGCTAGGAATAAATACCAAGTGGAGTAGAACAACATCGCTTCAGCGGAGGCCTCACTGATGATGTTACCTAGCATGGTGATGAAACATCTGTATGATAACCAGCCAGCTCAGCAAGCAAGCAAGCCAACAACCTCACAAGCATTAAATGCTGGCCAGCCAGCGAAGCCCACCTCCTACAAGTGAGCAGGAAAACATTTGGGTCTTTAAGCCTGCTCCCCCTTTCAACATGATCATGCATGATCATCCAACTCAATACCACTTTCTCCCCATGCCCTTTGATCCTTTTATCCTAAGAACTATACCTAACTCCTTGAAAACACTCAATGTTTTGGCTTCAACGGTTTTCCACAGGTTCACCTCTCTAAGTGAAGCAACTTCTCCTCATCTCAGTTCTTAATGGCCTACCTATATCCTTAGACTGTGACCCTAGTTCTGGACTCCCTAATCATCAGGAGCATCTACTAGTGTTTACCATGTAGAGTCCTGTTAAGAGTTCTGTAGTTTTCTACGAGATCTTCCCCATTCTTCTAAACTCTAGTGAAGATAGTCCTATCCAATCCAGTCTCTCTTCATGCATCAGTCTTGCTATCCCAGGAATCAGTCTGGTAAACCTTAGCCACAGCTTCCTCAGAAAAGAAAACAAAACTGGCACACAATACTCCAGGTGTGGTCTCACCTAGGAAACTTAGAATCATAGGATAGGCTTAAGTCTAGACTTTGAACAGGAAGTCAGACTTGCTGCATGGTCACTGACCATTTTATTCCTGACAAGGAAATAATACAACATTGATCTATCTTGTTACATGCAAGCTCCAAAGCAATTGATTTAAATGCTAACAGAAAATTCAGCAGATTGCACCGATGCAGCAAAACACAACCAGATAATCTTCACATTTATATTTGTCCTTTTGTGGTGCGGCCTTCAAAAACAAAATAAGATACTTTTCTGAGTGGATATTTCCTTATATTTTGAGTATCTCAAACAGTTTTCCTTGAGGTTTGCCAAGTCTCAATGCCATGCACAGACAGCTCTATTAGAAAAATTGCAACCATAGGATTATTTATTAAATGCTCAAGCGTGCCAAACTGTAAGTCAGCAGTCAGTTGCATGTCTCTTCAGTACTAAGCAACATGAGACACCTCATCATCCTAATAAAAATCAACGTTTGATCACAACTGGCTTCGGGTTATACCAACTTTGTGCCAAAAAATTAAAGTTTTAGCCCTATTTAGAATAGCTACATAAAATAACATTGATGGAACAAAGTAAAACTTTCTCCTCTCTTAAATTGCTGTTAAATGTCAAAGAGCTCCAGGCTCTTGTCTTTCTGTATATGATCTAGTAATAGTCATATCTTTCATTCCATGGCAAGTACTGGCTATTCCAAGTGATGGATGGTAGCGGATTCAGGTCATCTTGTAAATAACACCAAATACAGGGGAAGAGGAGGAGGAGGAGGAGAAGAACTGGGATGGTAAGTTATTACTTTGTTGCCTTGCTCTGGGGTGAAGCGAGCACCCTGTTGTTCACACTACTTGTTCTCAAGCCACTTCAGCACTGACAATGCGAGTACAGATATTCTAATCTTTAAGAAGCATATGAGAAAAAGATTTACTAGGATGCTATCTGGACTGGAAGGTCTGAGTTATAAGGAGAGGCTAGATAGGCTGGGACTCTTTTTTTCCCTGGAGCATGGGAGACTGAGGGGTCACCTTATAGAGGTCCATGAAATCATGGGAGGTATACGTACGGTAGATATCAAACAGCTTCTCCCAGTGGTAGGGGAGTCAAACCTACAGGGTATAGGCTTAAGGCGAGACAGGAGAGATACAGAAGGGTTCAGAGGGGCAATTGTTGTACATAGAGGGTGGAATGGGCTGTCAGAGGTACAATTTTGTTATTTAAGAAATATTTGGACAGGTACATGCATGGGGTGGGTATGGTGGGATATGAACCAAACACAGGCAAATGGGATAAATTCTGAAAACTGGGGGGGCATGTACAATTGGGCTAAAGGGTCTGTTTCCATGCTGTAAACCTTTATCAGTGTGCAGCCTGATACAGGAATCAATTCAATAACTAAAAGACAAAGACCCTCCATCAAGAACTGCCAAATTATAATCATACATTCATATCAAGTAATGAAGTTTGTAAAAAAAAGATAATCATGATTCTTTATATTCAATTAAAAACATATTTACATTTCATTTTTACAGCTCCCAAATGACCAGCATTAAATGTGCTGAGGAAGGCAGAGAAACTCCACATCAAGGTTTGAAGAGAAAACAAGACAGTTCCTCCTAAATCCCTAAATCACATCTTTCCTGACCCCAGTTTCCTTTCCTCAAAACCTCTGGCAATGTGATAACAATTTCACTCATTTATTAAGGATAAGAATGATTAGAAAGAATAAATATTAAGCACGTACACTTTTTCCTTGAATTCAAACTGAAAAAGATTATTAGTGATCTTTGCTCCACTCTGTCCTGAGAAAACAAACATCTTGTCCTTGCAGACAGCCACAGGAAAGTTACAGCATGAAGGAGGGATCTCTCCACTTTGCTCAATCTGTAAAACAATAGGCAATGTAGATATTTTGAGATTAAAACTTACTGCACTGTTTTGAACGTCCAAATTCTGCCAGGACTGTAAACTATTGCCTCTCAATCAGATCATCTTTACACTTTCCTCTCAAGCGTTTTAAAAAATCTATCCTATTTATAAACAGAAGCACTAGTGCCTCCTTTACAGTCTTGATGTGAATAACCTATTATCTCTTATTTGCTCAGGGGCACGAGTTTTTTTATGATTCTTGCATGGATGTGGGCAACACTGGCAGGTTGGCATCAGTTACCTATTCCCAAACACTGAAAGGTGATTGAAGTTAGTTATACCTTCTGAAAGTTGAAAATTTTCCAATTCAATGAAGTCAAGTTGGTCATTGGGTCAAAGTATAACTTTGTAACAACAGTCTCCTTAGGAACTACGGGGCTGGTTACCCTTTTGTTTACACAGTATTCTCAGTTCTCCATTAATTCTGATGCACAGCAGGTGGCCCTGCCAACACACAGTAGACTGCATTTACTCAGAACACTAGGTGGAATCCAATTCTTTACAATCAAGTGATCACCTAACAAAGTCAAAAGTGGCACACAAACAGCACCTAAACAGGCACCCCAATAATTACTTAATACAGCCAATTAGATGGAATTTAGCTGTCCTACTAAGCCATCAGATGTCCCTGAACACGATGCAGGAAATCTGCAAATGTGAGAGATCACAATAAAGTGGTATTTATTGCACTTGGAATAAAACATATGCAACCATGCTGACTACAAGCTGAAAAGGAATAAATATATAGAGAAGGCTGGATGTGGTAAAGGTAATTTGTCTGGAAACGTGTTGTGGATGACAGCAAATGATCTTTTTCTACTCGGACACAACGTGATGAAACTGGTAGTAATTGTGGAATTTATCAGTGACTGATTGAGAGAATGTTGTACTTTTACCTGTTCGATTAATGTTAGCTTAGGCAGCAAAAATTACGTACCATCCTTGTTAAATGTCAAAACAGAAGTAGACAACGCTGAAATCCAAGTCCTAACTCGAATGGTGTTAAAGGAAGAATGCACTACAGCCTTAATTTTAACACACAAAAAAATTGATGAGGTTTGATAGTGGCTATAGATCAGCTTCTGTTCTTAATTTGTTGTTTGTTATAGATGATAAGATGCCACTTTGGTAGATGTGATGTTAGAGTCACAATAGGTTTGTCCTTTGTTTCTCCATCTCTAGTGCATCTTGATCTTAATCTAATCTGTGGGATTCATAGGAAGAATTGATAATTGCTTATAAATGTGGTAGAGGGAAATACTGTTTCTCTCTTTTCAACCCCAGCCCCACCCGAACAAAAACAAAATTGGAGCTGGAATACATTGTTTGAAGTCAGGCAATCTTAAAATAAAACCTTGAAAATGGATTTTAAAATGGTGGACTGAGAATACAGTGGATATCGCAGCTGCTCCTGAGATTCAGGCTTATTTCTAGATTTCTCACAGTTATTACATTTCAGCGGTATAAGATTTTTAAATTCATTTTTGATATAAAGTACATGAGTAAGAAATGTTTGGAAGGATATGGGACTAAGCACAGGCAGGTGGAACTAGTTTAGTTTGAGATTATGGTCAGCATGGGTCGGTTGAACCAATGGGTCTGTTTCTGTGCTGTATGACTGAAAGAGAAAAAAAATTGTCCTTAATTCAGCTGAGTAGCTCAGACTTCACTTGATGTTCCCTGTCATCAAACAGTTCATCCACATTTTCAGCTAACGCATGAAAAAGGTCTCATGGCATAGGTACTCAATTGCAGCTAGTGCCCATGAGACCAAGATGCCAACAAACATTCCCTTCTCCAAGCAGAAGAGGAGGAGAGGGGGAGAAAAACGCGGAAACTTATTATTAAAGAAATTTGCTTATGATATGTCTTATAAAAGCAATGATACTGAATGTAGATTCAACCTTAGCCTTGGTCTGCCCTATGACAAAACATTATCTGTACATTTGCTTTCAAATGAATTAGCAGATCTCTGCACTCCCAAACAAAAACACTAGTTTATTCCCATTTACAAAGGCCAAGAAACGTATTTCAAAATCAAAAAGGAAAAATATATATACAACAGGGTTCATGTACTGTACCTTTTCTTCTCAAACAAAAGTGATTTTATTTCCACCCGATTGCTACATTTGAAATGTCTTACCTCATCCCAGCACGCCATCTCTCTGTCCTGCAGGCCAATGGTCCACATGTCATTCAGCCTGAGAGAATTAAAACAAAAGTAAACTCAATTATTGGCAGCATTGTTAACATACCTTGTTAATCCAAAATGAGCTTCAAAAGTCATTGGGTCAACTGTTAAAGTGAGTAGAAAGTCGGGGTTACAACATATTAGATTGGAAAAAAGACAAATTTATCAAGTACAAACCAAAGGAAACAAACTGAGTAGTACAGCTACAAGATTGTGGAGGTACCAATACTGTTGAACAAATGCAATTGAGACATAGCCAAGAAAATGAAATCCCCAAGATGAAGGAGGAAATTATAGTAGGAAGAAGAATAAATTGAACATGGTACATAGGAAAAATGAAATCACAAATTAATGGTGAAATATGCCACATACAGGTTAAAAAATTTTTATGCGGTGGAAAAGAAACAGATGTAACAAATTTGTTGGATCAAAAAGAAAGAATAAAGGTTACTTTTGAATTGTGGTAGATGGGACTAGGTCAGATTGGGATATCTGGTTGGCTTGGATAAGTTGGACTGAAGGGTCTGTTTCCATGCTTTTTTCCCCCCCAGAATCCTTAGTGTGGAAGCAGGCCATTCAGCCTATCGAGTCTACACCAACCCCTCCGGAGAATGTCCCACCCAGAACCACCCTATTCCAGCATTTCTCACCCTAAACACTATGGGCAATTTAGCATAGCCAATTCACCTAACCTGCACATCTCTGGACAGGGCGAGGAAACCCATGCAGACACGGGGAGCATGTGCAAACTCCAGTTCATACTTAATAAATTTGTCTTTTTTCCATTCTAATATTTTGTAACCCTTTATGACTCTATCACAGGAACATGGTATTTAGGGATTTAGTAGATGGCCTTTCAGTCTGGCCCAGCATTCAGGAAGATCATGGCTGATTTGATTGTGGTCTCAGCTCCACTTTTCTGTCTGCTGCCATATCACCCTGGACTCAAATCCTGCATTCAGTATCTGGAGTCGTTTCTCACAAAAATTATGTACTTACTGAACACAACTGTAATATTATCTGTATGAAAATAAAGAAACAATCAGCAGATCAGTCTGCATTTGTGGAGAAAAGGTATGCTTAACAAGTGATAACTAGTCAAAGACCTAAACATTAACCTGATCCTCTTTTCTTCACCTACTCAGTAATTCCAACAATTTCTGTTTCTATTGGTCTTGTTTAGTATTTGTAGTCATTTTGCTTTCTGTATTATCATCAAATTTGCTGGTAATTACATTAATCAAAAGATCTATTATAATTGACATAGTGTTAGTTTGTACAGACATAGTTTATAGAGGTTATGCTGAAGTTCCACACTATACTGGCCAGATTATACTATGAGTACTGTGTTTAGTGCTGGATAACAAACGCACAGGCATAAAGAAGATGGATTCTAAGTGCAAGGAAAATGAGTTCATAAAAAATAGTTGAACTGAAAAAGGTGGTTATGGAGGTAGAGGGAACATCAGGGTGTATTAAGTATTGCAAAATAAAGCCAGAAAACTATCCTAAAGAGAGACAAGACAGCTGATTTGGAGTACTAAAGTCAATGAAAGGTAATGTAAAAATTAAATATTATTAAGAACTCCTTTACTTGGGCAAATGAAAGTCTGGAACAGTCTTCTGGTTACAGAAGAGGAAGATGAAATGATTCAAGGTATTCAGAAAAAGGTTAGATACCAAGCAGACTGCGAGAAGGACTAGTTTTTTTTTAAATCCTCGACTGCTTTTACGTTTATGTACAAAGAACACTAAGGGTTTTGAGCTTTCAAACCCTGAACACCAGGAAGTCTGACGAACATTCCAGACTTTCCCCAATCTTCATTGATATTATAAGGAGCGTCATGTGTGGGTGGGTGATGGCAAATCCATGAAGCAATGACACTGAAATTTCATTCCTTTATGCTCAGTGTGTCAAGATGTCTCAAGGAAATCAAAAATCATTAATCTACTCAGGACAACAGCTTTTCAACAAAAAAGACTAGCTAACCAAAAATTACCGCAACAATTATGTGCTAGCCTTGCTCTACCACCTTCTATTTCACCGCACATTCTATGTTTTAGATTCTCACAGCTAGGGATGAATGAAAGAAATTACTGCATTCAGACCATGACATTTCATAAAGGTGTGGTTCCTGAAGCTGCAAAGATCAGCATATTTGCAGATTCCACATTCTGCTTAATATATAGGTTAGAGACGAGAAACCACAGGATCAAGGAATAGATGAGACATACATTTGCTCCATTTAGATCACTCTTCTAGAAAATGTATTCCAGAGCCACTTGATTGAATAACTACACAATTTTGCTCACTGTCTCATAGAATATCTAGGTACTGATCACTCAGTGAGAAATACTGCTAAAATGATTTCCTTTTTCTGTTGCTGCTGGGCTGCAATCAAGCTTGGGGTGGATTTTTTAAAAATTTAATTCACTCAATTCATATCTACATTTTAAAAAGGTACCCCCCTTATTTATCCCCTTTCAAAGCATATGTTTTTCAAAATAGTTCTTCGTCACCTACCTGGCCTGCACAGGATAATATCTACAGATTGTGCACTGGATTTATCAGCTACCTCAGAACCCACTGAACTGGAGTGGAAGCAAATTATTCTTAATCCTGAGGGACTGCCTAAGAAACAATAGGGGACATCCTTCTTTCTTTTGGGGTAGTAGAGATTGCAGGTTTTGAAGACACTGTTGAAAGTGTATGCGATCTACAAGGTGCACAGCAGCAACTCACCAAGGTTTCCTCGACAGTGTCTTTAACACCTGCAATCCCAAAATAAAAAGGGATGTCTCTTTTTCCTACTTCTTAGGTGGTATATAGGCTTTGGGGAGTCAGGAAGCAAGATATCTGCAGCAGAATTCCCAACCTCTGAACTGCTCTTGTAGGCACAAGGTTGATTTAGTGGCCCCTGTTAAATTTCTGGTCAATCATGATTCCCACGAGAGATGGTTAGATTCTCACTTGGCACAGATGGTCATTGCCCAGCACTTATTACTTTCCACTTATTAGATCACTGCTGATCATGACCAGGTCTTTGTGTATCTGAGTACCAACCCCAAGCAAATTCTTGGCAGATTCATTAAATATATTTTACCAGATTTTCAAATTCTTCTTAAGTCTGCAACAAACCGTCAGTCTGGAAACTGAAGGTAATTTGACTGTTAAATAAAGTCTGGTTTTAATGCATACAATAGCAAGCTCACCAGGCTGCGTTAAGGCCCTCACCCCTTACGACATGGAGTGAATAAATTTTTAATCAATTTTGACTTGATGCCTGCAAGAATCCAGCACTATTGATTTTTCTGAATGTCAATGTTTTAATTTAAACAAACAAGATAGCATTTTAAAAAAACAATCTTACATTACCTGGCATTACCATCGTAGCCTGCAAATATCCAGAGTTTGTCGCTATAAACCGTGGCTCCGTGTGCTGACCTTGCAACTGGCAACCTACAGTAAAAAGACATTTTGCAGCTGAAGAATTTTCAGGTAGTAAATTAGTAAAGAATAGACTATTAGCCATGCAGCATTAGTTAAACAGAATGAAATATTCATCCAGCAATGAATTCATATCAGTGGGTTACAATGGGTCCAGTTAAAGTTGAAATTAAGAAATAGAAAGATTCAATGAAACACCTTTAAATCATCTATACAATGCATTTACTATTTTTAGAACGGTTTCATGAAAGTTTCCTATTAAATTTGCTGAGTCAAATGATGTCATTAAGTTATTAGGGTGACAAAATTGTTATTCACCCATCTGCACATTTACAGATGACTGACTTGATCAATTATAGGTGATGTGCAGTTGACTTCAAACATAATTGTTACAGCATAGGAAGGAGCTTGATTAGATCACCACAAAACATCATCCACCACCCATAACTCATACCTTGATGCTAAATAGTCTTCTTCAGAATGACCAGCAAACAAAGATTACCTGCCCTCTACTTTCCATTCTGTCCACTGGCCTGTGGCAAACTTGTACTCAAACAGATCGTTCTTGTTCTGCAGGTTGGAGTTGGAATAAATGTCTCCAGTGTAGCCACCTATATAGGAAGAGGTAAATCAAAATCACTGCTGAACTGCAAGGCAATTCCACCTAGAGCAGAATATTTCTTCCTCTTTTAGACTGCAGTTGTTTTTGAAATAGGCACAGAATGCAATTATTCTTGTCTTAGTAATAGCATTCTCACTTCAGTGTCAAGACCAACTCCAAAGCCTTGAACACAAGTATCAGTTAATGCTTCAGAGTAGTAGAGAGTACCGCATTGTCAAAGATGCAGCCTTCAAATGAAAGATTAAATCGAGGCTCAATGCCCGTTTTATGGGTGCAAAAGATCCAAGGCACTATTTGAAGAAAAGCAGGTGAACTCTCCAAGTCAATATTTGCCCTTACAGTGTTTCCCTATATTTCAGTTTCAAAATACTTGACTAATACATCCTAAAACGCGCTTCATAATGGAAGTGCTTGAACTATACAAATCCTTGTCTCCTTTACAATGAGTTATTCAAATTGTATTAAAACAACAGAAACATAATTTAAGATACTTTCTTGGCTGAAGGTGTAGACAAGTTCACTAAGTGTCACAATGTTTAGTACTGATTTGATAGAAATGTCAGTGTAGCAAGTGTCTTAGTGAGTAATTCTGCTTTCAATACCAATGAATCAGCTCACTGCCTCACACTAAGGCTGCAATGTTTACTCAAGAACACAAAAAGACTAATCAGGAACCACTACTTCAGCAAGTTAGGATAGTGAAGGCAAGATTCAGACTGCCCTCCATTGTCCCACTGATATTTGTTTTTGTTCAGAGCAAAGCACAGCAGCTTTTGATTCATTTGTTAAAATTAGGTCTTGAGCCACCTCCTGTTAATATAACTTTTCTACAAAAGACCTACTGCTTTCAATTCACTGCTGTCTGTATTGTAGATCCATCTGCAATCCAGTCCTGGTAACATTAAAAAAAAGAGTCAGGCTGTGGTCTGCAACACCATATTCCTGGAATCCTACTGGTTGTACAATTGTACAGAAAATTTAAATCAGGATCAGAATACGAAGGTCTTATTTGGAGGCATTCTCACAAATGGGAAAGTGTACATAAAGAAACAGTAATCTGTGGGCGAGGATGGGTCATCGACTAAGAGAGCTAGTATTTCAATAACACTAATACACGTATGCCACAATTGTTTTCCACTGGTTGATGAGCACTTCCATTTCCTAAAGCTGGCCAAGGCATGAAGGTGAAAGAGAAGAGGGACATGTGAAGCAAGGGGCTGCAAATTGATGTGATTATATTTGCTAATTTTAGAACAATGACTCGGCATATTTAACCTTCATATTCTAAACTTCATGTTGAAATAAGTTATGCAAAAACAAAATTCCACAAATCACTGGAACTCTGCCTATGGAATCATAGAATCCCTATTATCATGACTTACCAAACACAAACATGCTGCTTCCATAGACGACAGCTGAGTGATGGTACCTAGGTGCAGGTGGAGTTCCTGTTGTGAAAGCCCTGATAAAGAAAGTCAGAAACAAGTTACAGCGGCACTGTGGCTAGCACTCCTGCCTCACAGTGGTAGGCACACGGGTTCAATTCCACCCTCGGGCGACTGTCTGTGTGGAGTTTGCACATTCTCCCCGTGTCTGTGTGGGTTTCCACCCACAGTCCAAAGATGTGCAGGGTAGGTGGATTGGCCATGCTAAATTGCCCATAGTGCCCAGGCATGTTTAGGTTAGGTGGGTTAGACATGGAAAAATGCAGGGTTAGGGAAATGGGTCTGGGCAGGATGCTCTTCAGAGGGGCAGTGTGGACTTGTTGGGCCGAATGGCCGGTTTCCACACTGTAGGGACTCTGTAAAAAAAAAACATGGTTTTCAATTTTACTAAAAGCTCTTCTTTAAACTAAATTCAGCAAGAATAAAGTTAAACGTACAGGAGCCAATCTCGGAATTACATACAGTGGAATAGAAGTTGAAAATTACTAATAAGTTGTCAAGTAATGGTTAGCACTCTGGGCTTTGAATCCAACAGCCTGAGTTCATATCTCAGTGGGACATCAACATATTGGGGTGGCAAAGTGGCTAGCAGTGCTGGTGTCCGTGTGGTGTTTGCACATTCTCCCCGTGAATGTGTGGGCTTCCTCCAGGTGCTCTGATTTCCTCCCACAGTCCAAAGATGTGCAGGTTGAGCGGGTTGGCCATGCTAAATTGCCCATTGTGCCCAGCGATGTGTAGGTTAGGTGGATTAGACATGAAGACTGCAGTGTTACAGGATAGGATTGGCAGGGGCTGGTTGAGATGATCTTCAAACGGTCAGTGTAGACTTGATGGGCTGAATGGCCTGGTTCCACACTGTAGGGATTCTGTGATATTCTATGAACACTTTTAGCAATAACTTTAATTCAGTCAACAATTAAAAACTAGTATTCAGATTATCTGTAGTTAATGGGCTAACATCAAAGAGTCTATTCATAGTGCTAATTAAGGTTGACTAAACCTCACTGATAGTATGACTTCTTTCCCCCCAGAGGAACAGGAATAGGTTATTTGGCCATCAGGCCTACCCGGCCATTCAGTACAATCAAGGCTGAACAAACACTCCAACAGCTTTTTGCCCGTCCTTCCACATAAACCTGCATTCCACTGGCAATCAGAAATCTATCACTCAATATTCCTTGAGCATACCCAAATGTTTAGCCTCCACAGCCCTCTGTGGTAATCAATTCGAAGATTCACAACCCTCTGAGTAAAACAAAGTTCTCTTCATCTCGGACCTAAGCGACACCCCCCTTATTTTTAATTATTGCCCTGATTCCGTACTCCCCAGCCAGGGGAAATATTTATCTATTATTTGAATATTTTGCAAATTGCAATGAGATCACTTTTCAATCTTCAAATCTTTAAAGAATAAAGGCCCAATTTGCCAAATCTCTCATTTAAGGGCAGTCCCGCCATCCCGGGAACCAGTCTGGTGAAGCTTCAAATTAAAGCAAAATACTGCAGATACTCAAATTCTGAAATACAAACAGAAAATGCTGCAGCAATCCAACAAGACTAGCAGCAACTCCAAGTCCAGTATGACTCTTCCTTGGATCTCTGGACTTCCACCAGACCTGCTCAGTTTCTCCAGCACTTTCTGTTTTTATTTCAGGGTGAACCTTTGTTACATCACGTGAAAAATGAAGGAATGTTATGTTCCTTAAATACACGAGTGAACACAGATCTCAGTTTGCAAAAATATCCCAATGCAGAGATGATCTTGATGTTGGTAAAGATCTCACTTCAAGTGATGATACACCAACTTTCATTAGCATTCTCCGGCCATCAAAACAGAGCTCGAAGAAATAGTGAATCTTTAACACTGGAGCAGAGGAGGCAGTGACAGTGGCAGTCAGAAATCGATTCAACATCTGGATATTTTATGCTGATTGGATATATTAGACCTCCTCACCATGTTAAATGTACCCTTCTCCATTCATAGACATTATGATAATGGAGCCCCTGGGAATTTTATGTTTAAGATCTGGAACTCCATTCAAAAATACATCAATTCTACCAATTTTTTTGGACATCCCTCTAATTACTCTCTTCCTGTCAGAACCATTTGCACTTGCCTATCAGAATTCCACTTCCTCACACTTTGGGCTTTACTTTTCCACTCAGGACGGTCTATAAATGGATAACGTTGCTGTACAAACCTGCACCAAGAGCAGTCCTTCACATCAAATCTTAACAGGTCATTTAACATATTCTTCCTGCAGAGAAAGAAAAGAAAATTGAAAGATTGTTTAACATTTCCTTTCCTCAGGTTCATCCTTGCTCCACAACACCAATTTAAGCAACGTCTTTAGTGCATTTTTGTGCTACAACTGTATAAAAATTAGTGTTGAATTGTGCCAGGAGCTGTATAGCATCCACTAGTGATAAATAGCATCCTTGCCGAACTATTTAATTGACAAGTTGGCTTTTTTATTGGCAATTGCTTGATTTCCAATGCTTATCACAAAGTATTTCAAAATGATACAAAAAGGTCTGGTCTTTTGCATCCAGTAATATTCCATTATGCTTTGAGTGTGCATGAATTTCATTCATGTTCTTGTCTTCTATTTACAGCTATGGAAAAGTCAATTTTTTTATATTTAATCTTGATGGAATGGGATTATTCTATTTTATTCAGCAGCTAAGCACACTAACATATAACACCTAATTTGTGCCAATGAAACAGTCTTCAGCACTAAACTTTTCTAAAAGCTAATTTAGTACTGGGTTTGAAGGCAAGCCTAACTGATAGGATGAAATCTGCTATAACTGCATTGAGTTTAGGATACACCAAAATTTAGCAATTTTGAGTATATGCTAACCCATAGCAGAAATTAAAATCATACAAATGTCTTTCAGACAGTACAAAAAAAGGCACTTAGTGCAATGTTGAAGGAGCTTACTATCCAATTACCTATACAGTTACCTCATGGAAGTGAAAGGAAATTTTATTTTCCATGTAGCCTATACAATAACTGGTCTGCAAGTGTCTGCTGATAACCCATCAGTTAATGTTCATAACACAGTTGAAAAAAATCATGGAACTTAGCATATATTTACTCGAGTTTCACGACTTTTACTCTAATAAAGTACTAGCTCCTGCAATAACATGCTTTAACCACACTTACTAATATTCAAGTCATCTATTTTGAAAATGGTTTCAAAAGTCTCAGCTGGTCTTTGCCAGCTGTGTAAAGTACAATAACAGGTATAGTACATGTCACTGCACCATATGAAACCCTGCTCACTGGATCTATAATCATAACACATTGAGTGGACTTAACACACTTAACAATGACTGTTTTTGGTGGTAAAACTGTCTGATATTTACATGGTGCATTTTTTAAAATTATTGTCTCATTTTTCTTAATAGGATGAGTTCAGCACATACCCATTGTCCCCTCCAAACACATAGATTGCATCCTTATAGGCCACAACAGTATGCTTGCTTCGTCTGAAGAGAAAGAGAAAACAGGAACAGCATTAGTGAATAACATAACTAAATAATTAATTAAAACTCACTAAGGCTGGCAGCACAGGTTATGCATCAAGGCTTCAGCATGTGGGATCCCTAGATACCACAGTGATTTGGGGCTAACACATCTGCAGTTAGTGTTTGAAAATGAAACAGCCTCAGCTCAGAGTTTACATGATGAAGGCTGAACAACAGACACTGCAATGAATTGGAGATGGGGGAAAGGTTACCTAGACTCTTTGTACCAGAAAGCAGTTGCACAATTGAGGATAGGGTCCCCTGATTCAGTGGTCAGGGACCACTAAGGGTGTGACTGCAAGTGAGGAACAAAGGCTCCCGGGCAGGTGCGTGAAAGTTCAGGAGTCTCTGCCCCTGTATTTATCCAATAGGCTTAAGGTTCTCTCAGTTTGTTAGGAATGAGAGCAGGGGTTGAAAGGTGAATGTATAAAGAGACCATGGCATTTCATATCAGATGACATTCGGGTGGGAGAGAGGATCAACAAGGAGCACAGTGCCTGAGAGGGGACAGTACAGAGAAGAAGACTGACAGCAGCCTCTGCAGCAAAGAGCAGGAGTTCTGACAGCTATCTGCCCAGTGCTAGAGGTTGAGACATCTACTCAGGGTTAGAGGGGACCTTTTAGTGAGAAAGGAATTATCTAGTTGTCATGACCCATGTAAACAGAGAGAACAAGGTTCTGCATAGAAAGTATGAGGAACTAAGTACTAAATTATGAAGTCAAACCACCAAAGGTTATAAAATCTGGATTATTACCTGTGCCGCGTGCAAACTGGTATAGGGTACATAAAGGATTAACAGTGAAAAAGGACTTAAGTGGAAGAAGTGGGTTCTGGTTCACAAGGGTCTGGCACCAGACAGAAGTGGAGGTTGTACCCTTGGAACATTCAACACCTAGACAGTGCTGGGAAGTGTTCTTATGAAACCCAGAGAAACAGTGTGCTTTAAACTAAGCAATGAGGGCGAGGGATCAAATATAGAAACATGTGGTTTACCAAAGAGTACAAAGTAAGGGAGGAAGATTTTAAATGGGAAATGAGGGTCAGAAATCGGCAGAATGGGACAGCCAGAAAAAAAACATAAAAATGCACCAACAACCAATAACAGGTGTCTCAACAAAGGAAAAAGCTGGAGGCTCTATATCTGAATGCATTTTCTCACATATTAAACAAAATGCTAGTGCAATAAAAACAAAGTGCTGGAGAAACTCAGCAAATCTGGTAGCATCTGTGAAGCCAGAAAAAGAGTTAATGCTTGTAATCCAACATGACACCTCTTCACTCTGAAGACTGATCAATAATGGTATATTTCAGAATACTCAGAATATTAAGAAAAATTCTAAAGGGAGGACCCACCATCTGTGGCCTTTGACAAAGGTCCCTCATGGCCATCAGATACAAAAGGTGAAGTCAAATGAGAGTCATGGTGAAGATGGATGATAACAGCAGGTTTAAGAGGCATTTTGACAGATATATGAATAGTTAGGGAATAAAGGGTTAAAGACTGTGTAGAGGTGAGAGCTTTTACTTTAGAAAAGCATCATGTGTCGATGCAGTCTTGGTGGGCTGAAGGACCTGTTCCTGTGCTGTACTGTTCTTTGTTCTTTTTGGTTAACAAAACAAGTTAGGGAAAGTATTATATTTAAGGCAAAAACTGCACAATGATAAGTGACTGGTTAGAATATTAAAAAAAAGCTAAAAATGGCAAGAATAACAGGGAGCCAAAATAAAAAGAGTAAGCCCACTAGAAATGTAAAAATGGATTGCAAGCATTTCAACAGCTACTTACAAAGAAAAGAGTAAATAAAATGGGGGTGGGGGGAGAAGTCCTCTAGAGAGCAGAATGAGGAATTAAAAGTGGATATAATAAGGAAATTGCAACTGTAGTGCTTCTGCCTCCACTATGGAGGATACAAAAATTCCAGGAATAGCTGTAAATCTGTAAGATGGAAGGGAGAGAGGTAGGGGGGTAAAATTACAATAACTAGGGAAGTGGTACTAAGCTAACTAATGCAGCTACAGGCTGACAAATCCCTGATTCCAAATGGAATTCATCCTAGTGCCTTACAAGAGGTGGCTAGTGATGTATTTGATGAGATGGTGCTAATTTTCCAAAATCCCAAGATCAGAAAACATGCCATCAGACTGGAAAGCAGCAAATGCAACCTCTATATTCAAGGAGGGAGGGAGACAACACTGTAAAGTACAGGCCAGTTAACCTGACATTTGTTGTGGGGAAGGTGCTAGAATTGATTACTGAAAGTAGTCATAGCTGGGCACTTAGAAAAACTCAAGGTAATTGACAGCATGGGTTTGAGAAAGGGAAATCATATTTTACTAATAAATTGAATAATTGCACCAGACAGGAACAGGTCCTTCCATCCACCAAGATTGTGTCGACACATAATTAGTAAACTAAATATTAAAAATTAATAATTTTCAGGAGTAACTAGCACTGTTGATAAAGGGGAGACCATAGATGTTCTGTATTTGGATTTCATGATGTAGGGGTAACATACCAATGTGGTCAGAAAATTAGTTGGTGGGCTGAAAACAGGGAGTATGCATCCTTGTCAGATTAGCAAAATAACAGTCATGCAGAGGTCTGCGCTGGGATTGTCAAAGTATCCTTGAATTTCTTTCTTAACAGCAAAAGTGACTTATTTAAATGCATGTCCCATTTGAATTTATCAAACGACCCGCACAGTTAACTTAAAAAATGTCAACTTGTGCATGACAAATGCACAGACTGAGAGGCAAGGCCACATGTCTTCAAATGAGCATTGCTCACGGTGACATTATATCTGGCACTGAAAAAGTGAGATCAGGAGATCATGTTTGAGGCGGTGGTGGTGAGCTGCCTTCTTGAAACAGAAAAATGGAATGCAGTGCAAGTATACCTGTGAGGAAGGAGATTCCAAGATTTTAAACCAGAGATAATGAAGGAACAGTGATATATTTCCAAGTCAGGATAGTGAGTGACTTGGAAGGGAACTTGCAGGTAATGATGTTCTTATGAGTCTGCTGCCCTTATCCTTCTAATTGTGCAATTGGAAGGAGCCTTGGTGAATTCCTGCAGTACATCTTATAGCTGGTGCACTGAACATTGGTGATGACAAGCTTCTTGAATGTTGGTGGAACAGTATTCGTCCAGGCAAACATGGTGCATTATATCACACTCCAGACTTATGGTTTGGGGAGGAGTCAGGTGGGGAGTTACTCACTGCAAGATTCCTAACTCTGACTTGCTCTTTTATCCACTTAAATAGATACTCCAGTTCAGTTTCTCATCAATGGTAACTCCCAGGACATTGACAGTGGGGGATTCAGTGATGGTAATACCACTAAAGGGGCAATGGTTAGATTCTCTCTTGAAGGAGGTGCTTATGTAGCATGAATGCTTTTGCCAGTTGTCAGCCAGAACCTGTATATAGTCCAGGTCTTGTTGCATTTGAATATGAACTAGTTCAGTGGTGACAGAGTGATAATGGCACTGAACTGGCACTCCTGAATCTCAGGCCAAAGCTCTGAGGTCATAGGCTTGAATCCCACCACAGCAGATTGAGAGATTTGAATTCAATGAAAATATCTGAGAAATCGTGAATGTCTGAATATTGTTCGCTGATGGTTGCACATCCCCACTTCTAACCTTATGATGGAGGGAAGGTCATTGATGAAGCAGGTGAAGACGGTCTCACCTAGGCCTCAACCCTATGGAATTCCTGCACTGATCTCCTGGAGCTGAGATGACTAGCCTCCAACCACCTTACTTTGCAGACTCCATTAGTGCACAGCTTTGCCCGATTCCTATCGACTCTAGTTTGCTAGCATTCCTTGCTGCCACAGCAAAACAGGGTCTTGACATCAAGGGCAGTTGCTCTCATCTCTCCTTTAGCTCAGCTCTGTTGTCTGTAATGACACTGGGAGCTGAGTGGCTCTGACAGAACCTGAATTGAGTGAAGATGAACAGGTCGTTGCAAGTCCATCCATCACTTTCACTGATGAAGAGTAGACTGCTGGGGCAGTAATTAGCCAGGTTAGAGTTATCATGCTTTTTTTGTGTACAGACATAGCTGGGCAATTTTCCACAATATTGGGTAGATGCCAGTTGCAGATGTTAAAGAAGGCAGCTCACCGCCGCCTTCTTCAGGGAAATGAGACATGGGCAATAAATGTTTGGCCCAGCCAAGTCCCACCTAGGGGTTTCTGTGGAGTTATTGATAAATCATTTGAACAAGAAGGTCTTTAATTGGGATTAATGATGGATTTGAAGGTGTTTATGGGGACTATTCATTGTTTGCGATGGACCAGAGGAGCTTATAGGGAGAGTATGCTTTATGTGGGGCTAGCGAGGGGTGATTTCTGGAAAGGGATATGTGAAGGGGATGGATAATTGGAAGAAGTTAGTGATTGAGTGGGTCGAAGCCAGTCGTAGTCCCACCCCCCTGCAGCAGGGTCTCTTTACCTGGCCCCCACAAACTCATCGCAGGGCGGCAGCCTCCTCCAGCGGTGTACCGTCTCGAAAGGTCCGAAATTTAGCGTCAAATACTCGACACTATCCGAGCAACTGTGGTCGAAATCCACGCTCGGGGCCACTTTCGACTTCCCCTCCATGGCCCCAGGGAAAACAACATCCAGCTCGGACGCCGCCACTTCCGATGCAACCGCCCCACCTCAAAGAGACACCAGGGCTGAAAGCAGGAAAACAACCGCCGCCACCAGCCTCGGCCTGGGCCTTCGTTCGCGGGGCACGCTGGGAGATGCAGTTCTCTATGGCGCTTGCTCCATGAAGCAATGGGAAAGAGTCACGGGAAAGGACTACAACTCCCCGAATACACCGCATAGACAGCGGCCCCACGCCCGTAGTAGGAGGAACTACAGCTCCCATAGGGCACCGTGACGTCATGCCAGCCTCCTACCAGAAATGTATCGGTGGCGACGTCTGGAAATAAATGAATGAATGAAAGAAACAAACCAACTGTGGGACACAGGATATTTGAACCAAAACAGAAATTGCTGGAGAACCATGTTGTGAAGAAGAGTCACTGGAACCGAATTGGTTAAGTCTGTTTTCTCTGCACAGATGGGGCCAGCCAGACCTGCTGAGTTTTTGCAACAATTTGCTTTCTTTTATTTATTCGTGGGACATGGGCGTCACTGGCCAGCCAGCATTTATTGCCAATCTCTAGTTGCCCTTCAGAAGGTGGTGGTGAGCTGCTTTCTTGAACTGCTGCTGTCCATGTGCTAAGAGCCACAACACCCTAAAGGAAGGAATTCCAGGATTTTGACATACTGACAGTGAAAGAACAGCGATATGTTTCCGAATCAGGACGGTGAATGCTTGGAGGGGAACTTTCAGCTGGTGTCGTTCCCATGTACCTACTGCCCTTGGTTCTAGGTGGAAGTGACCATGGGTATGGAAGGCGCTGTCTGAGGATCTTTGATGAATTTGTGCAGTGCATCTTGTAGATAGCAGACACATCTGCTACTGAGAGTTAGTGATGGAGGGATTGGATCCTTGTGGATGTGGTGCCAGTCATGTGACTGCTCTGTCCTGGATAGGCTCAAGCTTCTTGAGTGTTGCTGGAACTGCACCCATCCAGGAAAGTGGGGAATACTCCATCACACTCCTGACTTGTGCCTTGTAGGTGGCGAATGGGCTTGTGTAGCCAGAATGTGAGTTATTTGCTGTAAGATTCCTAGCCTCTGACCAGTTCTTGTGGCCACTGTATTTAAATGGTGAGTCCAGTTGAGTTCCTAGCAAATTGTAACTCCCAGCGTGTTGATAGTGAGGGATTCACTGATGGTAACCCCATTGAACGTCAAGTGACCGTGGTCAGATCGTATCTTATTGGAAATGGTCATTGTTGGCATTTGTGTGGCCTGAATCTTACTTGCCACTTGTCAGCCCAAGCCTGGATATTGTCCATGTTACATTTAAACATGGACTGTTACAGTATCTGAGGAGTTGTGAATGGTGCTGAACACTTGCAATCATCGGTGAACATCCCCACTTCTGAACTTATGATGGATGACGGTCATTGATGAAGCAGCTGAAAATGATTGGGCCTAAGAAACTACCTCGAGGAATTCCTGTAGAGATGTCCTTAGCTGAGATGACTGACCTCCAACAATCACAATCTTCCTCTGTGCGAGGTATGGCTCCAACCAGCAGAGAGTTTGCCCCCTATAGTTTGACACCTATAGGTTCCAGTTTTGCTAGGATTCTTTAACGCCGCACTCAATCAAGTGTGGCCTTGGTGTCAAGGGCAATCACACTGTCCTCACCTCTGTAATTTGGCTCCTTTGTCCATGTTTGAACCAAGGCTGTAATGTGGTCAGGAGCTGAGTGGCCCTGGTGGAAACTGAACTGGGTGTCACTGAGCAGGTTATTGTTGAGCAGATAATGCTTGATCGCACTGTTGATGACACCTTCCATAATTTTACTGATGAACAAAAGTAGACCATTGCGGTGGCATTTGCCTGGTTTGGATTTGCCCTGCTTTTTGTATACAAGTCATCTATGGGCAATTTTCCACATTGTTGCATAGATGCCAGTGTTCTAGCTGTACTGGAAGAGCTAGGGTAGGAGAGCAGCAAGTTTTGGAGCACAAATCTTTTGTTCTATTGCTGGAACATTATCAAGGCCCATAGCCTTCACAGTATTCAGTGTCTTCAACCTGTATTTTCTTGGGGATGAATGTAGGTGGGCGCCACTTTCCCCTTCAAGAGTAGAGTTTAACACTTTCTTGCCTGAATCAATCTTTTTTTTCCCTCTGGTAAAAAAACTTTGACTTATGTAAGAACTACTATAAGAAGTTCAGCCAAAATTTCTCTACAATAGCTTTCTTAATACCACACGTTGGCTCTTAACATGTAGATCCCTTCCCAGAGTTCTGCTGTTCACTGTCCAAGAGCATGTTTCACTTTCAAATTTGCTGCATGTGCCCAGCTTAGCTGGAGATGGAGGGGCAAATGGAGAACAGGGCTGATAAGGGTTAGAAAGGAGGGAATGGTGAAGTGGTGGATGGGGAGACTGGACAGAACAGGGTGCATTATCGGGAGGAGGTACTGGAAAAAGTGGGCACCTGGAGAGAGGGGTCTACAGGGCGGAGTAGACTGGAAAGAGAAGTAGATAGGAGAGATGAAGCTGTTTGAGAGAAGTTAAGAAAGAAGGTGTATAGGAGTGATCATCATCATAATCATCATTGTTAGTCTCTCACAGACAAGGATGACTCTGTTCCACTGTCAGGGTGAATCCATAGGTGGCTGTGCAGTCTGATGCGGCTTCCAAAGACTCTGGCACACTTGGGGCAGAAGGTGGTCATGGGAAGGAGTGAGTGTGGTATTCGTGTGGCAGCATGCTCCTTTATGCTGTTTTCACCTGGCTATCTCTTTTTCTGGACGGCAAGTCTCAAGGTGCTTGACACCTTCCCGGATGCTCCTTCTCCACTTTGGATGATCTTGGGTCCGTGATTCCCAGGTGTCTGTTGGAATATCGCACTTCGCCAGGTGAGGCCTTGAGGGAAACCCTGAAGCATTTCTCCCAGCCTCTTGGGGCTCATCTGCTGTTTCGGAGCTGGGAGTAGAGCACCTGCTTGGGGCGTCTTGTGTCAGTCATAGGGACGACATGCCCCACCCATTGCAGCTGGTCAAGGGTAGTCAGTGCCTCGATGCTGGGGATGTGGACCTGGTCAAGGACGCTGGTGTTGGTGTGTCTTTTTTCCCAACGAATTTGCAGGATCTTGCACAGGCAGTAATGGTGGTACTGCTCCAGTGTCTTGAGGTGTCTGGTGTAGACAGTCCATGTCTCAAATCTACATAGAAGGGTAGGAGCCACTACAGCTCTGGAAACCATGAGCTTGGTGTTGGATCTGATGTTGTTGTCCTCGAACACCCTTTTCCTCAGCCAGCAGAAGGCTGTGCTAGCACATTAGGAATAAAGAGATGGTGGCTACTGAAAACTGAGGGGATTACAGTGAGACGGGCACATCTTCTCAGGAGTTACCCTCAAGAATTTTCCGAGTTTCGGTTAGATAATGTTTCATTTTTCAAAACTCCATGGAATATAGGGCAAATCAATGGGATGGGCATCATGATGCCTAGGGCTGGTATGCACAGAATTTGTGGCCTTCTGCATGAACACTGGGAGTGGCGGCCAATTGAACATACATTGGCTCAGATTTCATTGCAGGTGAAGTATGAAAAGGAAGAGCTAGACAGGAGATAAGGAAGTTTGGACACTTCACAAGGTGCTCATACCTCATTCCTTGCCCTGCCCTTCAGTCAGAGCCACGCACGTTGCATCCTGTCCCAATAACCAAGGCCTCTTATGGTCTCCGTAATCCAGAGAATATCAGCCTTGGAACCTTGCTCATTGCGAGCCGATGATTGAGGAGTCTGCCTCTTGCCCAGGTGAAACAACAAACATGGTACTATTCACAAGTAATTGGAAAGGAAGAAGGAGGACTTTTTAATTGCACAAGATGGACACTAATTTATGAGCTTATTTCAAGAACGCTTCTGACACATGAACATGTTTTTACCAATTTAACTCTCCCCCGCCTCCCCCAACCTGTACAGAAGAATGTATCTTCCCAAATATATTAAAGGTCTGTTCAATGTTTTGTATGCTACCCTGAGAGGGGAGTTGCAATATCAGTTTGATATGTCATGCAGCACGGCATTCCCTCAGAACGGCACTGGAGTGGCAGGCTGAATTTGCTAAAGAAGTGGAACTTGATACCCTAACTTTCTGACTCTGAGACAAGAGGAAAAATTACTTTAATTACTGTAAATTATTTCGCTTCAAGGCGCATTTACAAAATTCAAAAGCAACTTGAGGATAGATGTGAGAAAGCATTTGTTTACACAGAAGTGTGAATGATTTCTGAAACTGGTTTTATTTTTAAAGTAGGAATTTATAAAACGCCACATTGACTGACTGTCTATAAATTGTGTGCTTTTTGAACAAGATAGAATATATCTGCACAAAGAAATTCACCCCATAGATTTACATGTATGTGTGCATGTGTGTGAGAGACAGTGAGAGGGTGGGGGGTGGTGGGTGGTGGGGGAGATTGGAGGAGACAGAGACAGAGACGGAGAGGGAGGGAAAGAGAGAGAGAGAGAGAGATAAAACCAGTCTGACTCCAAACCAAATAGGAAGACAGTGCAGGGACCCCCTGTGGCTGTTCCCATCAGTAATAAGTATACTGTTTTGGAAACTGTTGGTGGGGATGACCTACCAGGGGAAAGCCATAGCAGCCAGGTGTCTGGCACTGTGCCTGGCTCTGTGGCTCAGAAGGGAAGCGGGGAGAATAGGAGAGCGATAGTGGTAGGCGACTCAATGGTTAGGGGAACAGACAGGAGATTCTGTGGTCGCAAATGAGACTCCCGGATGGTATGTTGTCTCCCGGGTGCCAGGGTCATGGATGTCTCGGATCGAGTCTACAGGATTCTTAAGGGGGAGGGTGAGCAGCCAGACGTTGTGGTACACATCAGTACCAATGACATAACTAGGACCTGAAAAGTGAATTTAGGGAGTTAGGTTAGAAGCTAAAAGGCAGGACAGGCAGAGTAGTAATCTCAGGATTACTACCAGTGCCACGGGCTAGTGAGGCTAGGAAGAGAAAGCTGAACATGTGGCTACAGAGCTGGGAAAGGAGGGAGGGCTTCAGATATGTAGATCATTGAATTACCTTCTGGGGAAGGTGGGACCTGTACAGGAAGGACGGGTTGCAGCTGGACTGGAAGGGCACCAATATCCTGGGCAGGAGGTTTGCTAGAGCTCTTCGGAAGGGTTTAAACTAGTTTGGCAGGGGGATGGGAACCAGAGCTAAGGATCAGAAGATGGGGTCGTTGGTGTACAGGCAGATACAGCATGCAGAGAGTCTGTGAGGAAGGACAGACAATTGATAGGGCAAAGTTGCAGTCAGTATGATGGGTTGAAGTGTGTCTATTTTAATGCAAGAAGTGTCAGGAATAAGGGTGATGAATTTAGAGCATGGATCAGTACTTGGAGCTACGATGTTGTGGCCATTACGGAGTCTTGGATATCACGGGGCAGGGATGGTTGTTGGATGTTCCGGGGTTTAGGTGTTTCAAAAGAAATAGGGAGAGAGGTAAAAGAGGTGAGGGAGTGGCATTGCTAATCAGGGATAATATCACGGCTGCAGAAAGGGAAGTCACCCAGGAGGGTTTGTCAACTGAGTCAGTATGGGTGGAAGCCAGAAACAGGAAAGGAGCAGTCACTTTATTGGGAGTTTTCTCTAACACCACGCCTCCCCCCCCCCCCCAATAGCAACAGATTCACTGAGGAACAGATTGGGAGGCAGATTTTGGAAGTGTGCAGAAATAATAGGGTTGTTGTCATGGTTGACCTCAACTTCCCTAATATCGACTGGAACCTCCTAAGTGAAAATGGTTTGGATGGAGCAGATTTTGTTAGGTGTGTCCAGGAAGGATTTCTGACTTAATATACAGATAGGCCAAATAGAGCGGAAGCCATATTGGATTTGGTGCTTGGCAACAAACCCGCCCAGGTGTCAAATGTCTCAATGGCAGAGCACTTTGGTGATAGCAATCACAACTCTGACCTTTACTATTGTCATGGAAAGGGACAGGAGTAGACGGTATGGGAAAGTATTTAATTGGGGGGGAATTACAATACTATTAGGCAGGAACTGTGGAGTATAAATTGGGAACAGATGTTCTCAGGGAAATGCATGGCAGAAAAGTGGAGGTTGTTTAGGGAGCAGTTGGTACAGGTACTGGATAGGTTTGTCCCTCTGAGGCAAGGAAAGGATGGTAAGGTGAAGGAACCTTGGATGACGAGACGTATGGAACATCTACTCAAGAGGAAGAAGTAAGTTTACTCAAGGTTGAGGAAGCAAGAATCGGACAGGGCTCTAGAGGGTTACAAGGTAGGCAGGAAGGAACTGAAGAATGGACTTAGGAGAGCTAGAAGGGGGCATGATAAAGCCTTGGCGGGTAGGATCAAGGAAAACCCCAAGGCGTTCTACACTTATGTGAGGAACAAGAGGATGGCCAGAGTAAGGGTAGGGCCAATCTGGGATAGTGGAGGGAACTTGTGCGTGGAGTCGGAGGAGGTAGGGGAGGCCCTTAAAGAATACTTTGCTTCAGTATTCACCAGTGAGAGGGACCTTGTAGTTTGTGAGGACAGCATGAAACAGGCTAATATGCTCGAACAGGTTGATGTTAGGAAGGAGGATGTGCTAGAAATTTTGAAAAGCTTGAGGATAGATAAATCCCCTGGGCTGGACGGGATATACCCAAGGTTTCTACGGGAAGTGAGGGAAGAGATTGCTGCGCCTTTGGCAATGATCTTTGCGTCCTCACTGTTCACTGGAGTAGTACCAGATGATTGGAGGGTGGCAAATGTTATTCCCTTGTTCAAGAAAGGGAATCGGGATAATCCTAGGAATTACAGACCAGTCAGTCTTACTTCTGTAGTGGGAAAATTATTGAAGAGGATTCTGAGAGATAGTATTTATAATTATTTGGAAAAGCGCAGTTTGAATAGAAATAATCAGCATGGTTTTGTGAGGGGCAGGTCATGCCTCACAAGCCTTATTGAATTCTTTGAGGATGAGACAAAACACATTGATGAAGATAGAGCAGTGGATATGGCGTATATGGTTTTTAGCAAGGCATTTGATAAGGTTCCCCATGGTAGGCTCATTCAGAAAGTAAGGAAGCATGGGATCCAGGGAAATTTAGCTGACTGGATACAGAATTGGCTGTCCAATAGAAGACAGAAGGTGGTAGTAGACGGAAAGTATTCAACCTGGAGCTCGGTGACCAATGATGTTCCGCAGGGATCGGTTCTGGGATCTCTGCTCTTTGTGATCTTTATAAATGACTTGGATGAAGAAGTGGAAGGGTGGTTTAGTAAGTTTGCCGACGACACGAAGGTTGGTGGAGTTGTGGACAGCGTGGAGGGCTGCTGTAGGTTGCAATGGGACATTGACAGGATGCAGAGCTGGGCAAAGAAGTGGCAGATGGAATTCAACCTGGAAAAGTGTGAGGTGATTCATTTTGGAAGGTCAAATTTGAATGCAAAATACAGGGTTAATGGCAGGATTCTTGGCAGTGTGGAGGAACAGAGGGATCTTGGGGTCCACGTCCATAGATTCGTCAAAGTTGCTACCCAAGTTGATAGAGTTGTAAAGAAAGCATATAGTGTGTTGGCTTTCGTTGGCAGAGGGATTAAGTTTAAGAGTCGTGAGGTTATGCTGCAGCTCTATAAAACTCTGGTGAGACCACACTTGGAATATTCTGTTCAGTTCTGGTTGCCTCATTATAGGAAGGATGTGGAAGCTTTAGAGAGGGTGCAGAGGAGATTTACCAGGATGCTGCCTGGACTGGAGGACAGGTCTTATAAGGAAAGGTTGAGGGAGCTAGGGCTTTTCTCATTGGAGCAAGGAAGGAGGAGAAGTGATTTAATAGAGGTGTACAAGATAATGAGAGGCATAGATAGAGTGGATACCCAGAGACTTTTTCCCAGGGCAGAAATAACTATCACGAGGGGACATAATTTTAAGGTGGTTGGAGGAAGGTATAGAGGAGATGTCAGTGGTAGGTTCTTTACACAGAGAGTGGTGGGTGCATGGAATGGTAATAGAGTCAGATATATCAGGGACATTTAAGTGACTCTTGGTTAGGCACATGGAGGAAAGTAAAATGAAGGGTATGCAGGGTAGTTTGATCTTAGAGTAGGATAATAGGTTGGCACAACATCATGGGCCGAAGGGCCTGTTCTGTGCTGTACTGTTCTATGTTCAAAGCACAAACAGATTCTAAACAAGGTCTCACACCTTAGATGCGTTGTCTGACACTAAAATGTCACTTATTCTTTACACTGATAAAACCTTTAGTTCTCACAGGGCAGTGACTTTAAATAAATTCAGGTATTTACATATACATATAAATCTAATAAAACCTTCTAACTGATTAAAGATTTAACAGCATCTTAGGTTTCTTTAATACATCCTCATCAGTTGTGTGAACTTTTGATCTTTTACTTATAAATTCTGTGTCTGATGCCACCTCTCTCACTAACACTTGAAGAAGGAACGAGGTCTGAAATTAGTGCTTTCAAACAATCCTGTTGGGCGATAACCTGGTGTCGTGTGATTTCTGACCTTGCCCATCCCAGTCCAACACCGGCATGTCTACTGGCACGGTGGCTCAATGGTTAGCACTGCTGCCTCACAGCACCAGGGACCCGGTTTAAATTTTAGCCTCGGGCAACTATCCGTGTGGACTTTGCGCATTCTCCCTGTGTCTGCATGGGTTTCCTCCGGGTGCTCGGGTTTCCTCCCAGAATCCAAAGATGTGCAGGTTAGGTGGATTAGCCATGCTAAATTGCCCGTAGTGTTCAGGGATGTGTAGGTTAGGTGGTTTAGCCCTGGAAGGTGCAGGGTTGCTGAGAAAGGGGTGAGTCTGGGTGGGATGCTTTTCGGAGAGTTGATGTGGACTTGTTGGGCTAAATGGCCTGTTTCAACACTGTAGGGATTGTATGGCATTGCAAAGGAATTGCAGCAAGAAAACAGTTTGTGTGACTGAACCAGGCTGTGTCAATGTTTATGTTCATCTTATGCTCGTTCTTTTCCCCTAAATCCTTACTGTAATGTCTCTTGTATTTGAGAATGGACGATGTAAGTTTATGGTAAAGGGGGGAGCTGATGATTATTGTGATCCTTATTTCCACCGGAGCATCACCTACCAACAATCCTGTAGAGTGAGAGTCAAAGAATCATACAGCTTGGAAACAGACCCTTCGTTCCAACTTGTCCATGCCGACCAAGTTAATATCTCTGACGTTGCCAATCTCCTTTTCTTTCAAGTGCTTATTCCCCTTAGCACTTATTCTTGTCCTGTCCCGTTATCATTTCAAACTTGCCTGTGAAGTACTCTGTAACCTTTTCTGTTGCAACATTGTTCTTCAATGCCATAATCTGTGTGTCAAAAATATATAAAAATATGGAAAGAGATGTTGACTTTTACAATCTCGGTAATCTATTCTCTCAGAGTGAGATTCTGGGGATTTACTAGCACCTGCAATCTGTTAAACCTTTCCCCACAAGGAATTAGTGTTTACTTGACTTTAGGATATGTCCATAGGTTCACCGCGTGGCCTGGTGGCTCAGTGGTTAGCATGGCTGTCTCACAGCTCTGGGTTCAATTCCACTGTTGGGTGACTGTCTGTGTGCATTTCCTCTGGGTGCCCTGGTTTCCTCCCACAGTCCAAAGATGTGCAGGGTAGGTGGATTGGCCATGCTAAATTGCCCATAGTGTCCAGAAAGGTGCTGGTTATGTGGATTAGCCATGGAAAATGCAGGGATAAGGTAGGGTCTGGGTGAGATGCTCTTTGGAGGGTTGGTGTGGACTTGATGGGCTGAATGGTCTGCTTCCACACTGTAGGGATTCTATTTTATGATTCATTTAGAATACTTGCCTGCAAAGATTGTTGCACAGGGGCAGACCTGCTTAAAAACGTGTTCATTTTGATAACTAAACTCGGCAATTGTGCTCCATACCACACATCAGTGTTGTTATGGTAATTCTCAACATGATTGCAAATCTGCGTATATTTGTAACTAGTCTCACTTTATATCAGTTATATAATTCTCACTCTGATCAGTTTTCTGACGTGTTTAACTAGGATTTGTAGCAATCTGTTTTTATGTGTTTGAGAAATAAACATATTCCTTATGAGCTCTTTTAGCTTCCTAAGCACTGGGAAGAACCTGTCCATTTTATGCCCAATCCATAATCAGGCCTTTCTTAAGCTAGGGATTTTGGGTTGTTGGGTTGGGAATTCAGAATTGGAACATTTCCTGGTTCCACAGACCTAACCTGAGATTAAAAAAAGCCTTAATCTCAGCATGGAAATGTCAAATACCAGGAGGCATAAGTTTAAAGTGAAAGGGTGAACGTTCAAACAAGAGACGTGCAAGACAAGTTTTATATGCAGAGGGTGGTAGATACCTGAAAACCACTGCCAGGTCAGATGATAGAAACAGACATGATAGCAATGTTTAAGAGGCATTTAGACGAACAGTGAATAGAGGGACACAAACCATGTGCAGGCAGATGGGATTAGTTTAGAATGGCATTATGGTCAGGCAGACATGGTGAGCTGCAGGGCCTTTTTTGTGCTGTACTGTTCTACGATAGTCTTTTCACATTCCTTTGGCAGCTCAGAATCTCTTCAATAGTGTGGACAGGTTTTTGACAGTTCTTTGACAGCTTTGTCAGTTCTTTGTAGCTTAAATTTCCCATGGATGATTTGCTTTGACAACTTTCACTGCTTGCGAGTTCTTTAACTACTTGACAGTTCTTTGAGTTGGAAGTTCTATCACAGCTAGACAATCCATGGGTTTGTTCACTTTTACACATGAACACGTCTTGTTTTAACAATCGCAAAGGGCAGCTAATATCTTGCAAAGTGGTACCTTATCTCCTCACCAATGAGCAGGTTACTTACTTCAAAGGTAACCCAGAACCAGTTCCATAGGATTATTTTACCTCCCTGAAAGGATATCTAAATTGCTGCACAAGATTTAGGTCTGAACTTGGCTGGTCCAACCTGCATACTTCTGATTTCAGAAATCACCTTGCTAAAATCACCCAGGCGTGGATTTAGCTGGTAATTTAATGAGCACAAATTCTAAACTAACATCATTCCTGCTTCTAGGTACCATGTTTGGAAATAAAATGTGATTTCTGGCCACTTCTGTAATTTTCACCATAAGGAAGAGGCTCTTCATTTGAGGAAAAATCTGACACTAGAGTGACGATTGGGCAGGGCTGTATAAAGGCAGTGAAAACTTGCTAATTTTGTACTTGGAACAGACCATTCAGTGCCTCAAGCCAGCCCCAACATTCAATGCAACAGTGACCAATTTAAATCCGAACTCCATTTTCATGCATTTGCTCCATTTCACCTGGTAACATTTAAACTAACAAAAATCTATTCATATCAGTCTTTAAAATACCAATTGATTCAACATCTATAGCTGTTTGGAGAACAGAATTCAATATTTCCATCCTCCTTTGTGTGGAAATGTGCATTAGACTTCACTCTTACATATGTCACCTTGTCCCACTGTAGAGATAGTTTTCCTGAATCAACTCAAGTGAATATTTTAAACAGTTTACCACAGCTCAGTAGGATAGTGCACTGGAAATGAAGTCCCAGAGTCATCACAGATGTGAAAAAAATTTAGTTAAATTATCTAAAGTCCCCAAATTTCTGGATTAACCAACTCAGGTTAAAAGAAAACAGTCACCAGGTTTCTGTACTTAACAAGAAAAGAACTGTTTATTACATACAAACTGTCTTTAACCAATGGGAATTAAAAACTGAATTTCTAACTTAAACTTTACAAATTAAACTCTACATGGGCACATAATCCAATGTGGAGTGTTTATCTTTCTGCTTTAAAAATTTTTCCTTGATCAGTTTTAACGGATCTCGTATCACATGGCCATTAATGAATACAAAGGAGCTACATCCAATGGATTCATTTGGAAAATCTGTGGCAGCAAATAGTAAGAAAACCAAAGTTTTGTCCCAATCCTGTGGGTATCTTGGACAATGTGCTTTAATTATGGTTTTGAAGCTCTAATGGTATCTCTCCAAAGCTCCCTGCATTTGTAGATGCTGTGCAGTAGACTTTCAATTGTTTTACATCCAGTTTGCTAATTACGTCCTGAAAAACTTTACATCTAAAGTTAGAACCTTGATCAGATTTTATTTCCGTTGGTAAGCCATAGTGCGTTTAACAAAAAAGTGAATTTTTCCACGACTACCTGATTGTTTTTAAAAGAACAGCTGCTGGAAATTGGATTATCATGTCTATAATTGTAACACTTTACAAATGTCCTGCTTTTATTTTGGGTAATGGTCTGACATAATCTACTGACATTGGACTGAATCATGCTTCAAATACTGTTATAGGTAGTAAAGATGCAGGTTTAATTACACATTGAGGTTTACCCACCACCAGACATTTTACATTTGACATTTTACTACACATTTTACAGAACTGCGTTTGTTCTTATGAAGTCTTGGCCAGATATAATATCTGTTTATTAATGCTTGTGGTTTCCATATCCCTACACGTCCTGCCTTAGGAATTTCATGTGCCACTAACCATATCTCCTTACGATGTCTGGGTGGTAACTAATAAACAACCGCCCATTCCTCGTCTAGTGGTCTCTCAGGATGTCTCCACTTCCTCATTAGAACTCCATTCTTGATATCATAGCAGTCTGGAAATCTTTAAGCTTCAGCTTGAGTGTAAGCTGCCTATGCCACCTTGTTTAACTCAGGATCTGTTTCCTGGGTATCAATTAATAAATGCCAGATAACACATCAGATACTTCCTTTGAATTATGCTCACAGTTAAGGATGGTTTCAGCTACTCTAACATCTGCCTGTGGTATTACTTTCAGTACAAGTACTTAGCCGTTGTTGTGGTCACCACACATGATGGAAAAATACCTCAACTTGTTCCTGCAACTGTTCTAACATCATTTGATCTTTCCGTGATAATGTTAAAGCTACAACTTTCATTCTAGTCAAATCATTACCCAGGAGTATTTTTTTTCCTTTATTCATTCATGGGATGAGAGCGTCGCTGGCCAGGCAGCATTTATTGCAGTTAAGAGTCAACCACATTGCTGTGGGTCTGGAGTCACATGTAGACCAGACCAGGTAAGGATGGTAGTTTCCTTCCCTAAAGGTAGGTTTTTCCCCAACAATCGGCAATGGATTCACAGTCGTCATTAGATTCTTGATTCCAGATATGATTATTGAATTCAAATTCCACCATTTGCCATGGTGGGATTAGAACGCGGGTCCCCAGGACATTATCTGGGTCTCTGCATTAACAGTCCAGCAATAATACCATTAGGCCATCACCTCCCCAGTGAGTATGTCAACTCAGTTTGCAGGTCATTTAACAAACCCTGCTACCACCAGTCAGGATAAGACACACACCAATTACACTTTGGAAGGTGGAACTGGGACGTACCCTCCTCTCTTCCCATTTACAAACGCTTTGACTTTTATTGAACTCTCTGGAGAGAAAACCACATCCTTCTCCAGCAAAAGAGTTCACGTAACTCCTTTATCTCAACATAGCTATGGGATTCACTGCATCACTTGAAGCAAAAGAAGTTAACTTCCCTTTTGTTAAAAACCCTTCACAGCTCTTATCTACTATGTCTCACTTTCACTCACAGCAGCTTTTACCTCGTTCTTGTTATCCCCCATAAGTCCAATAGGTTTTCCTCACAGCTTCTGGTTACATGGCCTTCATGGAGGTGGAGTGGGGCTTCCCATCCTGGGGCTCGTCTTCTCTGTCCTCTTTCTGTTTTTCTTTTTATACTCTCTCACCTCTTTTATTTTACTTACTTCTTGGTGAAGAGCTTTGTCATGGCGATGGCATCAATGGTGGCGAGTAGGCCGAGCAAGGACTTGAGTAGGCCCGGCAGCGAGGACTTGCAGCAGCCACGTTGGAGGTGGGGTTTGGGTTCCCGGCAGCTCCTGCATTGTCAAGGTGGTCCTAGTGCCATCTTATGGCTGCTGCGGCAGAGTTGAATTCGGGTTCCCAAAGGCGTCTCCATCCAGGGCAGATTCATGGGGGCGGCAGTGGAGGTAGGTTTGGGCCCAGTATGTGACTCAGCGGCGCCAGTAGCAGCAGCTGCATTGGCGAGGTGCGCCTGAAGCAGACTCATGGTGGCAGTGGAGTCAAGTTTGGGCTGGTGAGGTACCAGGCAGCATTGGTGGTGTCTGAATTGGTGAGGTTCGGCGATGGCATCAGTGGGGGTGAGATGGCTCTGGAGAGTGGCAACGCTTTATGACACTTTTTACTGTAGTTTTGTAATGAAGCACAAGTGACAATAATTAAATAAAATCAAATATCTCCTGTCCAAATGTCTCTTAAATGTTGTAATTGTTCCCACATCTAACATATCCTCTAGTAGATTGTTCCATATATGCAACACCCTTTTAAACGTTTCCTCTCTCACCTTAAACCAACAGCCCCTAGTTTTGTACTCTCCTACCCTGGGGAAAAGATCTTGGCTGTTCACCTTATCTATGCCCCTCCTGATTTTATAAACCTCTATAAGTTTACCCCTCAGCCTCTGACACTCCAGGGGAAAAGAAGTCCCAGCCTATCCAGCCTCTCCTTATAACTCAAACTTTCCAGCCTTGGTAACATCCTTGTAAATGTTTTCTGCACCCTTTCACATTTAACAACATCCTCCCTGTAGCAGGGTGAACAGCATGAACCCAGAAAGGCAACTCAGTTCCTCTGCTCCCCCACACGGACTTGGAAGTGCTGGTGGATGGATGGTGGTGGTGATTAGGGCAGTGTTTCTTCCTGCTAACTGGTAAAAGAAGCCATGCCACCCATCTCAGCCAGACTGCAGTGAGAGCGCAGCCCAGGTCAGTGCAGTGTACTACGTGAAAGACAACACATGACAGTGTATGAAGTTAAATGATTATCTACACTCTGCAACAGTAAGTGAAACCTTCTTCTCTCTGCTATGTCTCACTCATTGGGCCACCACTCTGCCTCTTCACATACGTTTCACCCAAGATCACAGATTTCATCTCTTGTTTTTCCATTCGCTATCTTTACTCAACAACTCTCACCCATCTCAACCTCTCAAACAACTAAGCCATACAGCTCCCTGCACTTTCTGCTCACATACTGAGGACACCTTATCTCCCCTCCCACTCACGCATCACCATTAATTGCTCCTCTATCCAGTTCCATCATACTGAACTCTCTCTTTGGCTCGTTTAAGGAAAATCTGACCGACCTGCTGGACTGGTATTGGATGAGCCGCTTATTTAACAGTGGTGGGAGCCCCTGGTTGGGTTGGCACGGTGGCTCAGTGATTAGCACTGCTGCCTCACAGTGCCAGGGACCCGGGTTCAACTTCAGCCTTGGATGACTGTTTTTATGAAGTTTGCACATTCTCCCCAAGTCCCTATGAGTTTCCGCTGGGTGTTCTGGTTTCCTCTCACAGTCTCAAGATGTGGTTAGCTGGATTGGCCATGCTAAATCGCCCATAGCGTCCAGAGGTATGTAGCCAAGTAAAATGTGCACAGTTATAGGGATAGGGTGGGGGCATGTGGGTCTGGGTAGGATGCAGTTTGGAGGATCAGTGGGGACTCAATGGGCTGAATAGCCTGCTTCCACACTGTAGGGATTCTACGACTGACCTGGAAGTAGTATACTTTGACCCCCATTAAGGGCAGGACCCCTTTGACGTTCAGACGTGACCAATTGTTGAAACTATGCAGTCTGCTTGCCGCGTAAGCTGCTGGCACTCACCGGAGGTGTGATGTTGACATGGTACACCACCGCACGGTAACTTGTCCAAACCTCCTTCCTGATTGTTTGGTGTTCAGAGAGGTGACAAGCTGTCTGCCTCTACACTAAAAAGCAATGCTTGCCATAGAGGCTAACAGCTTCCAGTGCAAAGTGAGTGAGTGCTGAGAAAACAAATCAAGAGCCAATGAGGTGCACTCTCTACAGATGCATGTGTGCCCTGGTGCATGAAGTGACTTTGCAGAAACATGTGAGTCAATGCTGAGCTTCACCGTGAAGTCCTGAAGGGATGAACTGGTGCGTGAGTTGGTCCAAAAGTAGACCTGCGTGATGTGGTTTAGGCCCAGTCATGTGGATGGAAGATGGAAAAGGACCGGGTCCAGGGAGTATTCAGGGCCATTGCAGTGATGGTGAAGTTATTGGAAGACCCCTACAATCAAGCAGCAAGCTGCTGCCATCAGGCATCTGCTCTGACTTTCAGGTCAGGAATTGGTGCTGTCTAGTTTCTCACAGGAAGAAGAAGGGAATTGGGAGCCACACGGGAATGAGACAACATTAGCTAATAATGAGGTGCTCGTGCACAGAAATAGGGCAGTCATTGCTCATTAGTTAGATTCAGAAAACAACATTTAAACTCTAGTTGCCGTATTTTTCCCATCCTTGCCCATGTCACATAAGGGAGCGGGAAATTGATTGTAGTATCATCACATTGTTCCTTTTAAGTGTAAGCACCATCTGATTGACACTCTGAAAGGATAGCAGCCATTTGCAATTCCATTTTAAACATGTGGCCTTGAGATTGATGCATAGATGACAGTGAAGCTACCAGATGTTGACCACAAGATGGCACACACGCACAAAGGGCGCAGGGATTATTTGATCTGGCCAAGTAGAACTGTTAGAACCATAAGTTCATACTGTAGCTCTGAAGAAGCACAACTTTGAAATGCAACCTCTTCCCCCATTTCCAAAACATACATTTCGCCTCTCAGTCAATCCTGTTTCTAGTGAACCAAACTTTTCAAATCCATCCCCATGGAACAGCTGTCCAATGAACAAAACTCCTCTCTGTTCCTTTTTTTGAACACCTGTACTCCCATGTATCTATATAAAATTCCATTGGAACACGTTCCTTCCATCTACTCCCATCAGTTTGAAGTTAAATGAACGAATTACAGTTTAAGGATGTGGTTAGGCCATTTAGGACTGAGATGAGGAACAATTTTGTCACCCAGACAGTGATGAGCCTGTGGAATTCTCTGCCCACAGAAAGCGGTTGAGACAAAAACATTGAATATTTTCAAGAATCGGTTAGATATAGTTCTTAGGGCTAAAGGGATCAAAGGGAGTGGGGAGAAATCAAGAACAGGGTACTGAGTAGGATGTTAGGCCATGATCATTTTGATTGATCAGGAAGGCTTGATAGATTGAATAGTCATCTGCTCTTATTTTCTATGTTTCTACGTAAAACGCCTTCCCATTCACCCCCTTCTTATTGGATTTGTTTTCTTAAGGACATATTCCCAACCCAAAACATGTCCTTACTGGTACTGGGAGATGTGTGAAGGCATTGAGTGTATCTTCACTTAGAAAGAATAGTTTTTTAAAATATATCTATTAGAATTTGATACAGTATTTATAGAACAAAAAGTCAAAACACTGACAAATGATCGAACCTATAAGCTGAAGGTTAATAAATAGCTCCATTTATGTGACATTGGGTCATACAACACAGAAATAGACCCTTCGGTCCAACCAATCCATGCCGAATGTAATCCCAAACCAAACTAGTCCCACTAGCCTGCTTCCGGCCCATAACTCTCCAAACTGTTCCCATCCATGTACTCATCCAACTGTCTTTTAAATATTTTAACTGTGCCCACATTCATCACTTCCTTAGGAAGTTCATTCCACACGTGAATTACCCTCTGTAAAAAAATTGTCCCTCATGTCTTTTTCAAAATCTCTCTCCTCTCACCTTAAAAATGTGGCCCCTAGTTTTGAAATCCCTATCCTAGGGAAAAGACGCTTACCATTAACCCTATCCATACCCCTCATGATTTTATAAGTCTCTATAAGGTCACCTTTCAACCTCCTCAGCTCCAGTGAAAAAAGGTCCCAGCCTATCCAGCCATTCTTTATAACTCAAACCTTCCATACCCAGCCACATTGTGGTAAATCGCTTCTGAATCCTCTAGCTTAATAATATCCTTCCTATAAACATTGTGAGAGATGCAGAACATCCTTGAACAAAGACTGCGGAAATAGCCTTGAGGCAACAGCACATCTTATAGCCAAAATGGGTTGTGTAAAATAGATGTTTTTGCTAAATCTGCTCCCAGCTTGTTTTGACTGAGTTGCTGGATGAATGTCTCAATGATCATTGAGAAACAGTTTACTAACGTTTTTTTAGCTGAAGTATTTTTAACTGAAGATAAACATTCTTTAGCAAACAAGTGAAGTGTTTATAATTGAAGCAATGCGTCTTGTTCCGAAAAGAAAAAAATCGGGTCAGATTGAACCTTGAATGAGATTCACTGCCTTCAGGCAGAATACTGTCTTTTCATCTTTACACTTGGTAATCTAGTTTAAAAGTACGTTGCCCACTATAAACCAAGCAGAATAGGGGAGGAACTTTAATTCTATCGGATCGTAGAAACATCTGGTCGTACAGCACAAAACATTGAATACAAACCAATATTTAATTGGATGATATTTCTTATTATGACCTCACAACCATTGAAAAATATTTGAAGTAAGGCCTTTGGAAAGTATGGAATGCGACAATTCCAGTTGACCATTTAGCAGCACCTTTGCGTGGAACTTTCCTTGATTCTCTCAAACCTGTTTGATCTCCCAAAGAAACAGGAGTAGACCAGTGCCCTGTCTGAGTATCTCCCATCCTTCAGTATGACAGCCATTGAGGCATTCGTTCAGCAACTTAAGTCAAAATAAACCAGGAGCGCATTTAGCAAAAACATCTATTTTAGTGAACCCAATTCTGCTTAGCTCCATATCTCCACTTTGGTTACATTAGCCTTGCCTGACTAACATCTGTTGATCACAGGTCGGAAATTTTCAATTTACCTAAAAGAACTTTATTTTTTGGGTGTTTATTTGTGTGAAGAAGTGATTTCCTGACTTAGTCCCTGGACAGTCTAATTCTAATTTTAAGATTATATGCTCTTCATAGAATCCCTGCAATGTGGAAGCAGGCCATTTGGCCCATCGAATCCACACCGGGAGCATCCCACTGCCTATCCTATCCTATCCTATCCCTGTAACCCTGCATTTCGCATGGCTAATCCACCGAACCTTTTTTGGCCTGTGGGAGGAAGCTGGAGCGACAGAGGAAATCTGCACAGACACAGAGTTAATGTGCAAATTCCACACAGAGGCTAGAATTGAACCCAGATGCCTGGTGCAGTGAGGCAGCAGTGCTAACCACTGAGCCACTGTGCCACCCCTCTTATTCTGGACTTTATCACCAGAAGGTATAGTTCTTGTCTATTTAGTTTCTAACGCCTTTAGCCGTCTTAAGCCCTTTAGCTATATCTCCACAACATCTACCATATTCAAGTGAATAATAGCCTCATAACAATACTTTCAATTCATTCCATGATGTAATGATCATAAGTATCCTTCTAGGATGGTTTCAATCTGGAATCAGAAAGGGTTGGTGAAGGCAATGTGGTTGATGTGGTGTACATGGAGCACCAGAAGTTATTTGTTCGATAAAGTGCTACAAAATAGGCTTGACAACAAAGTTGAAGCCTATAGAATAAAATGTACAGTGACAACATGGATGGAAAGTTGACTGAGTGACAAGAAACAGACAGAATTGGAGATTGGCTCTTCTTCAGATAGGAAGAGAATTAGGGTTCTTCAGGAATGAGACTAGGACCAGTTCTTCTGTTGATATATCCTAATGATCTCAATCTGTGTGTAGACTAGACAATTTTAAAGTTTGGGAGTGCTGCATTATGAACTGGGTGGAGGATAGTAATAGAGCTCAAGAGAACATTGGTAGGTTAGGGGGGATGGGGGGTAGTAGTGACCCTGAGGCCTGGGTAATAGTCATGGTCACAGGTTTAAATCCAATCAATAAAAATGTGGAATCCTGTGCAGATTAACTAAAAGTCCAAACTCATGGCATTGATGCAGAATGTGAAGTGATACATTTTGGTAAGAAGAATAAATAGAGGCAATAAAACATTTCTAAGTAGAGTGCAGGATCGGAGAACCCTGGAATATATTACATATTTTCGGTTGAAAAAGGCTGAGCAGTTGTGAAAGTGTTTAGAAAGGCAAATGGGCAGGTAGTACAAAGGCAAGGAAATTATGATGAATCTTTAGAGAACACCAGTTTGATTCAGTTGGAGTATTGTGTTCAATTCTGACAATTACACTTTAGGAGGGATGACAAGGATTTAAAGAGGGACTGGGAAGCTTCAGAAGCATTTCCAGGAGTAAGAGAACTCACTTACATGTATAGGCTGTAGAAACAACTTCTTAATTGAGAGAAAAGTTCGAGGAGATTCAATAGGGATTTTCAAAATCTTGAAGAGTCTGGGCAGATTAGATAAAGAAAAACTGTTTCCCCAGGCAGAACCAGAGGACACTGATTTAGGGTGGTTTACATAAGGTTCAACAGCATGATGTGAAGACTGAGTGGTTAGGAGCTGAGGCTAGTGAATGAAGCACCTTCTCAGCCTACTGTCTTCCTCTACAGCAAATGCAGCAGAGACTGCTAAACTAGAGTGGGGCTCCTGAGCCTCCCCAGGCAATGTCTAACACACAGCTCACCCTCCATGGTGCCAAGCCTTGTCTCCTGAGACAGTAGAATGCCACCATGCACTTAGGATCTGGAATGTACTGCCTGAGAATGTGTAGGAGGAAGATTCAGTCATTGATTTTTACGGAGAGTTTGGTAAGAAAGAGAAATAAGTCCTAGCTAAGAGAAATGGCGGGTTCAAGAAGAATTATTCTTGCAGAGAGCTAGCAATAGGACAGCTGGTTGAGTGGCTCCCTTTTGTGCATCAACTAAGAGTCTGGACTTTCAGTTAACTCTGCATGGGATTCCACATTTTTATTGATTGGGTTCGAAACTGTGACCTTGACTATCAACCCAGGCCTCATGATTGCTAATATTACTGCAACATCCTGTCTCCCCTATCCTGTTCTATGTTTAAATTAATATTGTCTTTTGAGTGGGTTCACACAACTTCAAGCAACTTGATCCACCTTGCTGTTCAGTCTTGCAGTAGATTTACTCCAAGTCAATGAAAATCCAAGTTAAGAACTCAATCAAAAAGCCCAGAATTTTTACATCGTGACTCTACAATCGCACTTCTGACGTGCTAGTCAATTGAGAAACACGCTGATTTTCTTTGGAATTAACAATTAATGTAAGAAAAGTGTAAAATGGATGTGGGAAGCTTTGGAAGTAAGAGTGCTCTCTTTATAAAGTCAGACTGAAAACAACCGCACCTGGATAAGGTAAATCAGGAAATATTTGAATTTCTGAGTTTGCTAACAGGCAGCTGGGCTTCCAGTTTGATAAAGATGTTAATCAGTTGGCAAATAGGATTAGAATAGGTAGGGGGTTGTTTTTGGCTGGTGCAGATATGATGACCTGAAGAGCCTTTTTTTTTGCTGCAGATCTCTATGACTCTAGTTGGTAACTATTAACTCTTTTTCGAGAATGTTTTCCATTGCAGGATCTGGTAGGTTTAAAGATCATAATTTCAGTGAGACCAATTTCCAACCCCTCTTTGGAAAAGTGAAAAGATTTTTTGATTCCTTTGGGAGGAAACCATGTTTTGTGTTGTTAAGCCAGGTGAATGGAGACAGGACTGGCATCAAGTGCAGTTAGAAAACTGCAAAATATTGCTATAAAATGTACAATAATCTGATCGGGTCAGGTACGTAATACTCCAGCTATTCCCTTTTCTGAACCCTCCATAGCCTGGGTGACAAAAGGTAAACTTGTTTGACAGGTTTCAGTGAATCTTGTATCGAGATGCTGAATCATTGCTGTACACTTTCTGCACGCTACCTACCTCCTGCTAAGGAAGCTGTGGATGTTGGTGGTAGGAGCTCACAAAGGAATAGGGATACTAATGTTACATCCTGGACCCTGGGAGCGCCAGAAACTTCATGTATCCAAATGGCCTTTATTTCACTGTGATCTTGCTAATGATGTGAAACTGGCTGAACTCCTTATGCCTTGAGAAGTCTGTCAACTGATGAGCACTGGTTCCAATTGTATTCTGGTTGATATTGCACTGCAATGACCCAGTGCTATGAACGTTGAATGTGGACATTGTCTTCATAGCCACAGACAGAGCAGTAGGGGTAGATTGAATGTGAGTTCAGGCCCTTAGTCAATGACAGTGACGTCCCCATTGCGAGGCCAATAAAAAAAACTGCTTATGCTTCAAATGGGGTACGGTTCAGGACTTAGTGCTGTCACATTTGCGTCTGAAACTTGTGGGCTCAATCCCACTCCAGCATTTGAGCACAAAAATAGATGGTAACATTTCAGGGTAGCACTGAGGGAGTGCCACATTGTCAGAGATGCCATCTTCTGAATGAGATGTTAAGTTGAGGTACTGTCTGTCCTGTCCACTAATTGTAAAAGATCCTATGACTCTATGGTAATGGGACCTCCAGCAGCAGGTGGCAGTGGTGAGGGAGGTCGCAGAGCAGGACAACAGGAGCAATGGAGCAGACACTCTCTGAAGGAAAAGGTGCCACTTGGGGAGAAGGATTATATAGACAAACAAAAGATTCCATCATCCAAATATAAATGACAGGCTTATTTCTATGTGAAAAGTTCCATATTTAACCTTAATTTTCCTGCCTGTTTTTAATGGCCTGAGACCAGTAAAATAAAGAGTCCTTGCTTCACGATCTTTGTGACATCTCACGTTACGTTGTTTTAAAGAAGAACAGGGAATTATCCAAGCCCCAATATTTGTCCAACAGTCAGCAACACGTACACAGAATACGTGTTCACATGCTGTTTATAGGAAGCACTCTGGATAAATTGCATGCTGAATTTCCAATATTACAGCAACGACTACTCTTCATTAGCTGTAAAAAATACATTATGACATCCATTGGTCGCAAAAGATACCATAGAATCCCTACAGGGTGGGAGCAGGCCCTTTAGCCCAACAAGTCCACACTGACCCTCAAAGCATCCCACCCAGACCCACACCCCTAGAACCTACCTAATCTACACATCCCTGAAACTCTATGGACAATTTAGCATGGCCAATCCACCTAGTTTGCGCATCTTTGGACTGTGGGAGGAAACCAGAACACCCAGACGACACCCACGCAGACACAGGGAGAATGTGCAAATTCCACACAGACAGTTGCCTGAGGGTGGAATTAAACCTGGTCCCTGGCACTATGAGGCAGCAGAGCTAACCACTGAGCCACCGTGCCCCCCAATACTATATAAATGCATGTGTTTTGTATGTGTGGTTAGCAAGATGTGCTGGCCATGATTTAACATGGTAGGACTACTGAAAATAGCACAGCACTTCAAGATGTAGATCTCTACAGAAATAAATGATATATTTATTCTAAATGAGATAATATTCTAAAAGTAGAATATTAATTGATTTGAGAAAGGTAAATGAATTGTTGCCTGTCATAATTACCGGGCCTATGCCACTTAGGAAGTTGGAGGCTTAAGTGCATTAATTTGCAATTTGACATAAGCAGAACTATCAAATTAATGTTTGTAAATGTTGATATAGTGGTTGCAAATGTTGCTATTGTGGTCTGTAAAAGTTAACTTAGTGATTTTTGACCCAAAAGATGTAATTTTTCATCTGCCTCCAGTAAACATTTACCCTAGATTTTCAGTTACTAAAGCGCAAAAAATTCAGAATGAAAATAACACCCTGGGGATATTAATGGTTTGCTCTCTTTGTATCTAAATGCATAAGTAGTAATGATCAAGTCAGGTCAGAGGTCTTGTGGTTCAGTCTGCAGTGTCTCTGGTTCTGATTCACAAGCTACATGTTGAATCCCAACCCAGTACTTGATGGCCAAGGAAGGTGTGTTTAAAATATACTTTATTCATAGAAAAGTGTATATACATACATAGTCACGAAAGCAGTTCGGTTCTGTACAATAGCTTGCGAAGAAAACAAAGCAAACATTGGATTTGGATACCAGCCAAGAAAGAAACCAAAGGCATCTCTTACTTGTGTAAGATTATAGTTATGTATATTTGAGGTACAACCTGACAACTGAACAGACTTTTAACTTCAGTAGAAAGATCTCAGACAGTGGTCTTTCTTCACTGTACCTTGACAACAGCTGCCCCAAGTTTTAGTGCGTCCCTCAGCATGTAGTCCTGAACCTTGGAATGTGCCAGTCTGCAACACTCGGTCGAGGTCAACTCCTTGTTCTGGGAGACCAACAGGTTTCGGGCAGACCAAAGAGTGTCTTTCACTGATGGTCCTCCAGGCGCAGTCGCTATTTATCTCAGAGAGCATCCTGTGAACAGATCATAGAGCACTGTGTCATGGAGAGGCTCAGAACAAACTTTGACAAATACCACTGCATCTTTCTCCTGACTTTGTTTGCAAAGGCACATTCCAGAAGGAGATGTGTGACAGTCTCATTCCTCCGCAGCCCCAAATATCAGCCTGCATATCCTTCTAATACATGCCAATGACATGTGACAAGAATAGCACTGAGTTTCGAATGTTGTAAAATAAATGATTCTGTATATTATTAATACAAACTCTTTAGTGATTTTGATTTTTACTTTATTCCATTGCACTGATCTGGTTTGGATTTCACTTGGGCCCAAGGTAACCATGCACGTCAACTCCATGGAAAAGACATTTGAACTAAAGAATTGGTGTCAAACCTTTGAATTTCGCACAATTATATACAGCATATATGGGGAGGTGATGGCCCACTGGTATTATCAGTGGCCTGTTAATCCTGAGACCCAGATATGTTCTGGGAGCCTGGGTTTGAATTCTGCAATGGGAGATGTTGGAATTTGAATTTAGCAAAGTTCTGGAAATAAAAAAGCTAATGATGACCATGAATCCAGGAAAAGCCCATCTGGTTCACTAATGCTCTGTAGAGAAGGAAACTGCTATCCTTACCTGGTTTGGCCTACATGTGATTCTAGACTCATTCTTGTCTGCTAGGCACGGGAAATAAATGCTTGTCCAGTCAGTGATGCCCACATCCCATGAATGAATAAAAAATATTAACCTATTCAATCAGTGAATGAACTGTTCGCTTTCAGCCTTGGACGACTGTCTGGGTGGAGTTTGCACATTCTCCCGTGTCTGCGTGGGTTTCCTCCGGGTACTCCAGTTTCCTCCCACAGTCCAAAAATGTGCAGGCTAGGTGGATTGGCGATGCTAAATTGCCCCATAGTGCTCAGGGATGTGTAGATTTGGTGGGTTATAAGAGGATGGGTCTGGGTGGGATGCTCTGAGGTCGGTGTGGACTTGTTGGGCCGAAGGGCCTGTTTCCACACTGTAGGGATTCTATGTCTAAAAAGAGCTGGATCACTGCTCATCATAGCTTCTATCCAGAATTTAAGCCCACAAGGTGTTATCCTTTTAATAAGTAATTAAGTAGAGTTTTTATCTACTCTGTCAGGTGGGTGTAAAAGATCCCAAAGGACTACTTGAAGAGCAGCAGAGGAATTCAAAATCAAAAACAGAAAATTCTCAAGAAACTCAGCAGGTCTGGCAGCACCTGTGGAGTGAGAAATAGAGTTAACGTTTCAAGTCTGGTGTGACTCTGGTATGACTGGAATTCCAGTTACTGTAACCTCCTCTAGATTACAAAACCCCAATTCTGGTCACATACACAGTCCAACTTTGCTATGTTCTATCTTTCATGGCCTTGGCCCTAAGATCTAGAATTCTCTCACTAAATCTATTTGTCCTTCCACTTCCTAACCTTCCTTAACATTCCACAAAGCCTATCACTTTGACCCAAGCTTTTGTTTTCCTGCCATGATATTTCATGGCATGACTTGTTGACTGGTTTTGTTTGATCACAGTGAAATGCCTTAATTTATGGCTTATTGCAACAAAGGGTATATGTAAATTGAAGTAGGTGCTGTTGAATTGTCATAGCTTAAACCGGAAAAGATTTAAAAGGAATCTGAGGGGTAATTTTTTCATGCAGAGGGTGATGTGTGTATAGAACGAGCTGCCAGAGTAAGTGGTGGAGGAAGGTACAATCGCAACATTTAAAATGCATCTAGATGGTATATGAACAGGAAGAGTTTAGAGGGATATAGGCCACATGCTGGCAAATGGGAGTAGATAGGTTCAGGACATGTGGTTGATGTGGCTAAGTTGGACTGAAGGGTCTCTTTCTGTGTTGTGTGACTCTCTGACTCCACCTATAATAATCACAAAAGATTCTCTGATCAGTTAGAATTAGAATCCCTACAGTTTGGAAACAGGCCCTTTGGGCCAACAAGTCCACACTGACCTCAGAGCATCCCACCCAGAACCATCCCCCTATAACCCACACACCCCTGAACACTATGGGCAACTTAGCATGGCCAATCCACCTAGCGCGCACATCTTTGGACTGTGGGAGGAAACCGGAGCACCCGGAGGAAACCCATACAGACACGGGGAGAATGTGCAAACTCCACACAGACAGTCACCTGAGGCTGGAATCAAACCCGGGTCCCTTGCGCTATGAGGCTGCAGTGCTAACCACTGAGCCACCGTGCCGCCCTTCTATAGTTATATAATTGCTGTTTGTGGAGTCTTACTGTGCAGTGATTGATTCCTGCATTTGCTTGCTTTGCAAGAAGTACTTTTGGCCTTTATAAATTCAATCACAGGATGAGGGCATTGATGGATAGGCAGCATTTATTGCCCACCCTTGATTGCCTGGAGAGCAGTTAAGGGTCATTGTTGTGGGTCTGGAGTCACATGTAGACCAGACCAGGTAAGGATGGCAGTTTTCTTTCCCTAAAGGATATTAGTGAACCGGATGGGCTTTTCCAACAATCGACAATAGATTCATGGCCATCATCAGACTCTTTTATCCAGATATTTATTGAATTCAAATTCTTCCATTTGCCGTGGCAGGTTTCGAACCTAGGTCCCCAGAACGTTATCTAATGCCACTAGGCCATCACCCCCCACATATGAAGGCCATGAAGGTCTTTGAAACGTCTTGAGGATATGTGAGGTCCTATATAAATTCAAGTTCTCACTTTTGATAGTGTCTTTAAGTTCTCTCTCTGCAACCATGAAGTGATCATTCAATGCTGACTGTTTGCTAAGCCCTGTCACAGGTATGCAACCAGTTTCTGTCCTACCAAGAGAATAGGGCAAGAAAATACAACCAACAAGAAGCTGCTGATGTGAGGATTTTATGTTTCTCAGCCCCACCCAGCAACATTGAAAGGTTTGCTTGGAATGTGAAAGGTGTGTCTTGCAGGAATCTGACTTGCTTAGTGAGGGTGCTCGACAGGTCAAGTGTATACCTGGGGCAGGGAACCTCCACCATGTGAGGATCCACGCGGTGGAGGTGTAAGTAACTGTTGCTGCCATCAGTCTGGATTAAAAGAACTTCTACACGCTCTCAACTTGGAAATGTTCTTCAAAGTGTTGAGTATGTTTTGCGTTGTGGCTTGCTGACTTCACGAATGCATCAACAGACCCAGCCGATGTAAGAAACCCAGGCAGCCGCCTTCTAACTAATGTAGGAGTGCGCCCTCTGTGCTAAACTTGGTAATAATCCTTCAGCTCACCTTTCATTTAACAAGGGATAAGATCTTACCACCCCCAACCCGAAACCCAACCACCACCCCTCCTCCTCAGGGCTTCACAATCCCATTAGTCATCTAGGTGCTCTGAACCCAAAAGCACACTGACATGAGTACCCATGTAAATGCTGGAAACAGTTAAATTGTGGATGGCGTGATGCGACAGATAGCCTATGACCCTTCTGGCCTAATCCTAACACAACTTCTACATTAGGACCAGGCAGGCCCTTCCATAAATTGATTCATCATTAAACAATATCAACCATTCAGCCACAGGAGGGGCCAGGCAGTGGGGCTTTAGAAAGGTGTACAACTTTCAGGTCAACATGGTGCAGAGCTGGACGAACACAAGCAGCATCAGAGGGGCAGGAAGGCTGACATTTCGGGCCTAGACCCTTCTGCAGAAAATTTCTGATTTCTGAAGAAGGGTCTAGGCC
>JAHRHZ010000099.1:2697215-2742442 GCA_024137785.1 Ginglymostoma cirratum
AATTTCTGATTTCTGAAGAAGGGTCTAGGCCCGAAACGTCAGCCTTCCTGCCCCTCTGATGCTGCTTGGCCTGCTGTGTTCATCCAGCTCTACACCTTGTTATCTCAGATTCTCCAGCATCTGCAGTTCCTACTAACTCTGAAACAGCCTTCAGGTCAGGTGATTTTTGAATACGTCTCTGGAAATATTGTTGAGTGTTTTGGGAAATTTGACATCTTGTCAGAAGGCATTTTTGTATCTGCACAGAGAAGGATAGGGACACTGACCATTCCATACATAGGCTACTGCAGGAAGATGCCTGCAGTTACTGGGACTCCAGGAAGACGAAGCTGAGGGTACCAAGAGGGGAATTTCTGCTTGGTACCCCCTGCCAACTTGTAGCTAGACTCCTCCATGCTTCTAGACAGTAACAGTTAGGTCAACCAATACAACCTGCATATTGCTGTTCCAGCTCAACAGCATTCTCATACCTATTGTCCCATTGAAGTCCTCAACTGAGATCACAGGAGGCACAATTTATCTGCAACCTTGAAGAATGGTGATCTGGCACCCAGCAGTCTTTTACCCTTAGTCTGGCTGTCACTCACTCATTCCCAGTGATTCACCAGGTCCTGTTCCCAAATCTACACAAACCTCCAAGGAAATGTGCACTGAGGGTATTGGGGTTGGAGACGGTGTCTCTCCGTTTGTGCTCTGCCAGAATTTTTGCAGTCATTCCTCCTCCTCCTCCTGCTGAGCTGTTGTGACTGGGCAGGCCGTTGTTATTGGGTTGTCTAAAGCAGAAATTTGCATTGACAGGAGTGCAAAGCAACCCCTCCCAGCGGTTGCACCGTGTGTAGTTTGTTCAGCTTGCTAAATGACAGGGTGAGGTTAAACTGGGATTTGAGAAGGAATGTGAATCAGGAACATGGATCCATTCTCAATGTTGTCAGGAATGCTAGATGCCCCAGACGCATTCATAGCTGGCCCTAACATACAGAGAGTGATCCCCTCCAGGGAGCTCAGGAGACACTGGAATTCTTGTGGCTCAACTCCCTCTCAGTTCTAGTCTGTTCTCTTCTCCTCAACCACCTTGTCCTTCAAGAGAGAGGGAAGATTGTCAATGATTGCGTTGCACCGAGTGTGGGTGATGTGTGCTTGCCAAACTGATTACAGAGGCAGCCAGAGATAAGTGTGAGGCTGATGTTGATGAGAATGAGAGGGATGATATTAGGCATATGTTCTGAGAACCAGGAGCCGCTGATGGGTCTGAGGTGCATTGAGAGCGATGATAGCAGATATTACATACAGATGCATTTATTGGCATTGACCATCCACACGAGGTCATTAGATTTCTTGGAGTACTGTGACCAGGTCGTTGGGGTCTTCCTTGGGCACTCACTGCCAAGCCCTTCTGAAGGTGATTCATTTTTTCATTCATGTCATGTGGCATCCCTGGCCAGGCCAGCATTTATTGCCCATCCCTAAATGCCCAGATGGCAGTTATGTGTCAGCCACATTGCCATGGGTCTGGAGTCATATGTAGGCCAGACCAGGTAAGGATGACAGGCTTACCCCCATAAAGGACATTAGTGAACCATTCTTGAGGGTTTCCTGGCTGAATCTCCTCATATCCACCTCCACTTCCACCACTAAGACCTCCAGATCCTTAGCATGGCCCTTGTACTGTCTCTTAACCTTAGTGTCTCATTGTCCATGCTTCCAATTGCTGCAATCGTGTTCCACCATGTGTTCCAAAGCTTGCTGTAAGTTCAATACACCTTCCCTGTAAGAGGACAAAAGATCCTTAAGAACAGAAGGTGGACTGCACCAAGCATGTACAGGTATAAGACATAGAAGCAGGAGTAGACCTTATAGCCTATCAAGTCTGTTCTGCCATTCAATGAGATCATGGCTGATCTGATAATCCTCTACTCCACTGCCTTTTCCCCATAACCCTTAATTCCTTCACCAATGAATTATCTCTTTATCTCCGCCTTGATGATATTTGGTTTAGTGTTGTTTGTAGAGATGGCTAGCTGTGTGGGAAATACCAAACCTTGCTGGGATACAGGCATCATAGAACATATATAGTGCTTACCTCCACCATATTGAGTGTAGGCAGCTCTAGAATTACTGCCGCCAAGTGTCAGGGTGGCATGGTGACTCAGTGGTCAGCACTGCTGGCTCACAGCATCAGGGACATGTGTTTGATACTATCCTCAGGCGACTGTCTCTGTGTGGAATTTGCACATTCTCCCCGTATGTGTGTGGCTTTTCTCTGGGTGCTCCGGTTTCCTCCCACAGTCCAAAGATGTGCAGGTTAGGTGGAATGGCCATGCTAAATTGCCCATAGTGTCCAGAGATGTGTAGGGTAGATCATACATGAGAAATGTAGGGATACAGGGATAGGGTGGGGGTTGGTTCTGGGTGGGATGCTCTTCAGAGGGTCAGTGTGGACTTGATGGGCCAAATGGCTTGCTTCCACACTATGGGGATTCTATGTTTCAACAAGTAATGCCCAAAGTTGTGCTGGAATCAAGCCTGAAGTATATACGTGCTTGGTCTGCTTGCCTGGAGAAAGGATATGCTTATCTTGGAGGTAATGCATGAAGGTTCACTAGCTTGGTTCCTGCATTGCTAAAGGGAGTTAGAATAAAATGGATTCTCTGCAGTTTGGAATAATGAAGGAGGATATCATTGAAACATATAAAATTCTTCAAGAGTTTTATAAGGTTAGAGTTTGTTTCCCCTGGGTCAAAGAGTCAATCATTTAGGTCAAGAATTAGGAGAAATTTCTTAACTTGGGCTGTTATTAATTTCTGGTATTCTCTATTCCAGAGAGGGCCATGATTTCTCAGTTGTTGAGTATATATGGCTGTGACTTTGGACACCAAAGGAATCGAGGAATAAGGGGATAGTGTGAGGAAAGTGAAACTGAGATGATCTTGTTGAATGAGGGCTTGGGCTTGAAGGGCTGCTACATTCATTTCTGATGGATGTAATCACTGTATGGTCAGTTCTGAGGATAGGTACTGAACCCACCACTGCTCAGTTGCGAGCTGTGGTCCAGTGCATCTGGAAACAAATGCTTAAATATGGCAGAGTTAGTAGGAACTGCTGATGCTGGAGAATCTGAGATAACAAGGTGTAGAGCTGGATGAACACAGCAGGCCAAGCAGCATCAGAGGAGCAGGAAAGCTAATGTTTCGGGTCTAGGCCCTTCTTCAGAAAATGAAAGAAAATTTCTGAAGAAGGGTCTAGACCCAAAACAACATCATAGGAGCAGGAAAACTTGACGTTTCGGGCCGAGACGATTCAGAAAATGATTTTCTGATGAAGGGTCTCGGCCCGAAACACCAAGTTTTCCTGCTCCTATGATGCTGCTTGACCTGCTGTGTTCATCCAGCCCCACGCTTATTATCTCGGATTCTCCAGCATCTGCAGTTCCTTTTATCTCTAGACCCAAAACGTCAGCTTTCCTGCTCCTCTGGTGCTGCTTGGCCTGCTGTGTTCATCCATCTCCACACCTTGTTATCTTAGCTTAAATAGGGCAGATCTGACTGGGGAAAACTGCAGCAAACATGTTTCACAAGATCTCCAACATTTCAAAGGTTGTTATCAGAACACATATTTTTAATGGTAAGCACTGTATATAGGTTCTGATCGCAAAGCTGTTCTATTTGCAGTACTTTCCCACGATTTACGGCTCAGAATTCTGCTCAGTTTGCTTCCATTTTTAGTCTGAGCTGCTAGAAATAGCTAGTGTCTGAGGATAGTGACAGACGACTGCGCAGAGCTGGGAGCTGTCTACAGGAATGGGAATAGGGCTTCTCTGGGACTCACCACAAATTGAAAGTTTAATCTGCTTACTTTGAAGCCGGTTAATTGAACTTCCTTTAAAAAAAGAAAAGTTACTCTTTAAAGAGGCTAAACAGACAAGTGAAAAACAAGTAATTGTTTGCACATAAGATTCCTGCAAGAAAGAGACACAACTTTTATCAGTGATGGTGTGCGTTTCTGATTGAAGGCATTTCTGGAGATGCAGTCGACAGCTTTTTACCTCAGGATGAGGAGGATGATGACTGATCCTCTGATACATCGGTAATGGGATTGCAACAACACAGAAGAGTCTCAGGATGTACATTGAAAATGAACTTGACATTTCTATCTGGAGCCAGCTCCCACATCTGGAAATTTCAGTTACATGTTCCTATCTTTAAGCACATACTCAACTGAATATTTCAAAGCGTAAACTTCGATAATGGTAGCACTGAACATTCGTTTCATTCCATCATACCTGGCACAAAGGTTACAATCCCTGTCAAGGAGCACCCCATACCAATAAGCTCCAGGTTCCTCACTTGGAACATATATTGTGTTTTTTGAGGCATGTCTGATTTTCCCATTTTCATAGCTGCCAAATAAGCAATGACAACTTTCTTTTCTTACTTTTAAGAGAAAGTTCCACCCCAGCAAACCCTTTCCATGATTATATTCATACATGGACTCCCTGCAGTGCAGAAACAGACCATTCAGCCCATTTAGTCCACACTGAACCTCCAAACAGCGTCCCACACAGAACTACCCTATCCCTGTAACCCTGCACCGCCCATGGCTAATCCACCTCAGCTACACATCCCTGGACACTATGGCCAATTTATCATTGCCAGCCCACCTAACCTGCACATCTTTGGACTGTGGAGGGAAACTGGAGTACCTGACATGGGGAAGGATGTCCAAACTCTGCACAGACAGTCACCCAAGGGTGGAATTGAAGGCAGCCCTGGCACTGTGAGGCAGCAGTGCTAACCACTGAGCCACCACACTGCCCATGTGCCATGTCACACCAAGTCACATCAAGAGTTAAGAAGACAGGTGAGCTCAGAGATGGGTTTTAAAGGAAGAGGAGGAGAGAGAGGTGAAGAGATTTACATGGTGAATTCCAGAGTGCGTTCATGGCCTAAATAGTTAAAGACATATCTGCCAATGGTGGGGAGGTACAAAAGAGGCTGAGTTGGAGGAATCATGGTTCTTGGAGGAATCACGAATCCAGAGGTTTTGGAGACAGAGAGGGGCATGACCTTGGAGGGATTTGAAAACAAGGATAATCATTTTGAAATTGTGGTGTTTGTGGAAAAGCGAATAATTATACCAGAAAAATAGGTAGAATAAATATAATAACTTCAAAGTCCCAAAGCCCTTCACAGGAGTAGATTAACACCAAGCCACATTAGGAGATATTAGGACAGATCAAATCTTGGTCAAAGATTTGGGGATTGCCTTTAAGAAGGAGAGAGAAATAGGGAGAGAGGTATAGAGGTTAAGGATGACATTCTAGAGTTTAGCCCTTGCACTTAAAGAACAGCTGTCTGTGGAGGGATTAGAAATGCAATAAGCGAAAGAATCAAATTGGAGAAACACAGAAATCTCAGTGATCTGTAGAGTTGGAGGAGGGGTGAGAGGCATCGAGCAGCAAGTCCATGGAATGGGATTGAAAGTAATAATGAGAATTTTAAAATCAATGCATTGGGAGACTGGGAGCCAGACAGAGAGTACAGTGTTGATGGGTGAATATGGCATTGTGCAAGTTAGTATCCAAGCAGAATAGTTTTGATAAGCTCATGTCTACAGAAGGTGAAAGAAGGGAGGCTTAGCAGGAACTACTCTTTTGCTAGTCCTTCAAAGTGAAGAGGACACTTATAGGGTCATAGAGACTTACAGCATGGAAACAAATCCTTCGGTCCAACTACGTTCATGCTGACTAGATATCCTAAATTAATCTAGTCCCACTTGCCAGCATTTGGCTCATATCCCTTTAAATCCATTCCGATTCATGTGTCCATCCAGGTGCCTTTTAAATGTCGTAATTGTACCAGCCTCCACCACTTCCTCTGGCAGCTCCTTCCATACACGCACCAACCTCTGCTTGAAAAAGTTGGTCCATAAACAACTTTTAAATCTTTCCTCTCTCACTTTAAACCAATGCCCTCTAGTTTTAGACTCCCCTATCCTGGGGAATAGACCTTGTTTGTTTACGCTATCCATGCCCCTTATGATTTTATAAACCTCTTTAAGGTCATACCTCAGCCTCCGATGCTCCAAGAAAAATAATCCCAGCCTATTCAGCCTCTCCCTATAGATCAAACTCTCCAACCCTGGCAATATCCTTGTAAATCTTTTCTGCACCCTTTCAAGTTTCACAATGTCTTTCCTCTGGCAAGGAGACCAAAATTGAATGCAATATTCCAAAAGTGGCCTAACCAATGTCCTGTACAGCTGCAACATGACATCCTATAGTCAATGCATTGCCCAGTAAAGGAAAGTGCACCAAATGCCTTCTTCACTACCCTGTCTATCTGCAACTCCACTTTCAATGAACTATGAACCTTCACTCCAAGGTCTCTTTAAAAACCAAAAGAACTGCAAATGCAGTAAATCAAAAACAAAAACAGAAGTTGCTCGAAAAGCTCAGCAGGTCTGGCGGCATCTGAGGTCCGGTGACCTGACACGAAACGTTAACTCTGATTTCTCCAAAGTCTCTTTGCTTGGCAACAGCCTATGGCAAGAATACTCAGAGATAGTCAGAACTGCAGATGGTGGAGTCTGAGATAACACAGTGTGGAGCTGAAGGAATACAGCAGGCCAGGGAGCATCAGGGGTGCAGGAAAGTTGACGTTTCAGGTCGGGACCCTTCTTCAGAAATGGGCCAGTTTCCAGGTGGCGTCATTGTGACACTGGAGGAGGCCCAGGATGGACATGTGGCCCAGGGAGTGGGAGGGGGTGTTGAAATGGTTCACGACTGGAAGGTGTCGTCATTTGTCGTCATATCTGAAGAAGGGTCCTGACCCAAAACATCAACTTTCCTGCTCCTCTGATGCTGCCTGGCCTGCTGTGTTCCTCAGGCTCCATATTGTGTTATCTATGGCAAGAACACTGTTGTTTTGCAGCTACCACATATGTGGTTCTGGCTAAACAGTAGACTCTTGTGTGGTTATTGCCTGTCACAAGTATATTGGAAAGATTTGCATTTAATGCTCAAACTGTTAGGCTGGACCGTTAGCACATCTTCTTTGGCTATCAAGTCCTAGAACGGTTCTCAAACAGGGCATGTCTACCTCAGAAGTAGGGACACTACAACTGCCCCACAAGAAACCTGTGAGTGATTTTATAGCATTAGAAAAAATTGACATGATTGAGGGGCCATTGAATCTGTATGGTTAGCATTAAAGCACAGTAGAGAAGTTACAATGCTGATGTATGCTGATGCTAACCAAATAATAGGAAGATGATAGAGGAGCGACCTTTCAGGAAATTTACAGAAAGATACAAGAACCCCGGATTTCTATTATTTTGCTTTAGACTGGGATAACAATTGCAAAAGACAAAGTAAGGGATAAACTCTGCAATACATTCAAACAATCTGTCTTGATCAGTGCGTTTCCAAGTGAGTGAGAAATCAAGTCTGCATTTGCGTGTGGAGAATGAAATGGGGCAAGTTGAGCATGTGGAAGGACATTTGAGAAACAGTGATAATAATAATGTTTGCTTTAGAATAGTTACAGAAAAGAACGATGTATAATCAAACGTAAAAGAATAACTGTTAAAGCACCAACTTTAGTGAGTTGAAAAGAGACCTGAGCTAAACAGACTGAAATTCAAAATCAGTCGGCAAAACTGAACAATGAAGCAATTGTGCAGGTAGGGAATAGAGGCAAAATGGAAAGGCACTCAGAGTTAGATAACATAAGACATCAAGTTTGAAATGAGACACAATTGTCAAGGTTCATTATACATTAGAAAACTAAGCTGAAGGTAGAAAGTGCACAGATAATGTAAACAATAGAATGATTGCTTCAGTTAGCTTAGTTGGCTGGACAACTGATTTGCGATGCTGAGCGTTATCCACAGTTTAGCCTCAAATCCTACACTGGCCATGAAGGACTCTCCTTCTCAACCTCTCCCATTACCTGAGACGTGGTGACTCTCAGGTTAAACTCACTACCAGCTATCTCTCTCTAATGAGAGAGTGGGATTATGGTGACGTTACTTTTACAAATATGACAACGTAACAATTATTTATTAAACACACAAATATAAATCAAAGTAGTCCAAAGAATTTGGAGATGATTAAGGATTAAACATTTTATTTTGAGGAGGCAGAGGACAATGTCCTAAAAGTACAATTTGAAACCATTTTCATTGGACAAGAGGATTCTGAAGGAGCCACACACCTGGGAGGATACAATGCAGAAACATTGAGAAGGTTGTTAAAAGAAACATATGGAATCTTGTCTTTATTAATAGAGAAATTAATTAGAAAGGCAAGGAAAATGTGCTGAGCCTTTATAAAACATTGGTTAGGCCTCAGATGGAATATCGCAACATACTTTGCAGGGATATTAAGCATTTGGAGAGGGTACAGAAGAGATTTATCAGATTTGAAAGATTTTGGACTGAAAACAAAAATTGCTGGAGATCACAGTGGGTCAAGCAGCATCCATGGAGTGAAAGCAAGCTAACGTTTTGAGTCTAGATGACTCTTCTTCAGAGCTGACGTGAAGTGTGAAGGAGGTAGCATTTATGCAATAGTTGGGTACAGGGGAATGGGGAAGGTGAAGTGCTGGAGGAGAAAGGGTGTTGATAGTTCAGGTTAAGTGATCAGAATGTGAGAATGACAGGACAATGGTATGTCCAACTGCTAAACAGGAAAGAACAGACAGTCCAAATGGGGTGGAGGAGGTGAGAGAGGACATGGTGAGACAGAATGTAATGAGTAAAGCTAAAAGAAAGGGAAGGAATGGCAGTGGGTTCATAATATTAAGTCCAGGAGGTTGTAAAGTGCCTTGTCTGAAGATGAGATGGTGTTCCTCCGGTTTCCAGTGTGATTCGCTGGAGCACTGCAGCATGCCAATGACAGACAAGTGGGCATGTGAGCAGGACGCTGTGTTAAAATGACCGGCTACTGGAAGGCTGGGGTTATGCTTGCGCACAGACCAGAAGTGTTCTGTAAAGCAGTCACCCAGTCTGTGTTTGGTTTCTCCAATGTAGAATATGCCACATTGGGTGCAGCAAATAAAACACAAAAGATTGGAGGAGGTGCAGATGAAGTGCCCTAGTCCATTCCTCAACCAGCAACACCAAACCCCACTTTCCCGTGTAACGGCAGTAGGTGCAACACCTGCCCCTTCACCTCCCCTCTGCTCACCATCTAAAGGCCTAAACAGTCTTTCCAGGTGAAGCAACATTTCACCTGTACCTCCTCCAATCTTGAGTATAGTATTCACTGTACTGTATTATGAAGGAAGTTTTTTTTTTGGCTCCTGTGTCTAGGCTGGACATAAAACCAGATGCCAGAGAGAAAGAAAAAGTGCTGACTCTACTTCCCATTCATCACTGTCTTGCAATTCTTCATTCACTGGTGTCTTTGTAAATTTGAATTCCCTGTTTGAAATCAAGAAATTCCTGATAATCCAGAGATTTGAAATGACAAAGCACCGCATCTGTGGAAAACAAAAACAGCATTACTTATGAAATGGGCAAACAAAGCAATGTGACCATATCAGAGGCAAGTTTGCTCCTCAGGGAGGGGAAACAAAGTGAGTTTAGGAACAGCTTGAAACTTTTTGGAAGAAGCCAGTCAGTCTGTCATGCTCGTGTGGCGCTGCTGGCTAGTTATGAGGCAAAGGAATACAGATTCGACCTATTTTCTTTGATGCTTGAATCATCATGTTGCAACCCACAATTAGAAGTCCCTGAAGCAGACCTCCTTCCCAAATCCCAGAAGAGCCACCATTTCAACCAGTTTCTGCCCCACCGGGCCTGTTCCTTTTCATCTCACCTCAGCTCTGTTTCTCCTTTTGTCCAGCCTCAATCAGCCTACACCTACAGCTCTTCTATTGCCATCCATAACGTTAATCTTTTCCAGCTACCAGGCCCTAACCATCTCTTTTGCATCATGGAAGTCCAATGCTGTTTCAGCCCATGATCATCCTCCTTCTCCAGTGCGCTGTTTAATTGTTCACCACCCATTTCAACTGGATATGGTAGGACTGCTGAGCTTACCCAATCTGTTACGTTTCTTTGCTTCGTTCTGTTTCACGTATACTATGCTAATGTCCAATGCTATAATTTTACCTGGCTGCCACTTTTTTGTCAGGCCCATGATATTACATCCGTGAGTTTAGATTCAAGACAAACTGTTCAAGGTGAAATCAAGGTCAAGCACTGTCTTCACCCTTAAATGGTTCAGGTACATAACTTTTTTGAACCTTGCTTCACATTTAGACATGGTAGTTAAACAGGAGTTTGGCATGCTTTCCTTTATTGCTCAGTCCTTTGAGTATAGGAGTTGAGGAGCCTTGTTGAGGTTGTACAGGACATTAGTGAGGCCACTTCTGGAATACAGTGTCCAGTTCTGGTCACCCAGTTATAGGAAGGATATTATTAAGCTGGGCAGGGTTCAGAAGAGACTTACCAGGATATTACTGGGTATGGAAGGTTTGACTCATAAAGGAAGGCTGGAGAGACTAGAACTTTTTTCACTGGAGCTTAGGAGGTGAGGGGCGACCTGATAGAAGAACATAAAATAATGAGGGGGTACAGATCAAGTTAATGGTTATGGTCTTTTCCTTAGAATGGGGGATTTCAAGACTAGGGGGCACATTTTTAAGGTGAGAGGAGAGAGATGTAAAAAAGACGTAAGAGGCAATTGTTTTACATAGAGGGTGGTTGGCATGTGGAATGAACTTCCTGAGGAAATGGTGGATGTGGGTAAATTACAATGTTTAAAGGACATTTGGATAGATACATGAATAAGAAAGGTTGGGCGGGATATGGGTCAGGAGCAGGTAGGTGGGACTAATTTAGTTCGGGATTATGTTTGGCATTGGCTGGTTGGACTGAAGGGTCTGTTTCTATGTTGTATGACTCTATGACTCTTTTATAGTTACTTATTACCCATTAAGCCTAAATACTGCAATGCATGGTAATCAGATATGTGGGGCTCTAATTTGACCTTACATTATTAAAAAACTATTCCATAAACTCTATCACCTAATGCTTGTCACTCTACAAGCTTCTCTGCATATGTTTTTTTCCTCTCCTAACTTGTCTTATCTTACATTACTAACTCCACCCACACTGTACTATTTGTGCCCAGAGTGGATAAGCTCTGTGACATCATCAATTGGTTGCTTCAGGGTCCTGAATCCCTTGACCACAGACACTTCAGTTTTACCTGTGCCTGCTGCTGCTCCAGACATGCTCTCTTGCATTCTTCATTGAATTAGAAGTGATTCCTGGAATAATGACAATGACATATTGGAAGATATTCTGGGCCATTAGGTTAAACGTGTTTGAAGACAATACTGCTGCTGATGGCCCATAAGATCTTATGGATGCTCAGATCTGAATTTCTAGGTCTGTTCTAAACATCATTTCACAAATAGATCATTCGTAGCCTTTCTACTACGATAAAGAAATTGGCTTATTGAAAGCAATGAGTTAAAATCCTATGAGACGTTTGTTGTTGACAGTCTGCTGTCTACTGGGAAGGAAAATATTTGGTGCCAGATGGATTTCTTTTTTTAGTGTTTCTTTGGTTTAGTGTTGCTGACTGGGAAAGCTAAAACCTTGAGTAGATATTATATTGTCATTCCTTACAGGCAACTGCATTCCCTAGGGACAGTTTAAACTCCCCACAAGGCTATATCAAGAGGCTGGGTGAGAGGTCTCATTGTCTCCATGCATTGCTGGGAGTGAAACGATTGTAGGCTTCTTTTCCATAATTTGTCAAAGATGTGACAATCCCACTTCGTGTGTGTTTGTGGTTAAGAACTGCGGTTTTAAGCCCTGGGTCATAGATAATCAAATCATACAGTAAAGTTCGGAGCTTCCTCTTCCCAGACAGTTAATATATTCCAGCCAATTCCAGTGCAATCATTTCCTTTCTGTACAAGGGACGGGGGGAATTGCTTGCAGTTACTTCCACAGTAGAGTAACAGTTGGGGTTAATTTGGTTCTTCGGAAGCCAGTGTAAAGTCACTAATATTGGAACAGTTGCTTTCTCTCTCTCCTGATTTTCATTTCTATTGATTGATGGAAGTAACAACCAGAAAGATGTAGATATTCACTAATCGACATCTTCAGAGATGTGACTGCATACCTTTGGAGCAGGTAGGAGTTGAACCAAGGCTTCCTAGTTCAGAGGTAGGGACACATCCACTCTACCACAAGAGCATCTATTGTGGAAATGTAATAGCAGGTAACTGATTTGATACAATTAACCAATATTATTTTTCAATTGACCTGGCATTGCTTGTTTGCCCCTATCACCTAAAAGGAAAATTAACCCCACTGAGTAGAGGTTTTTGGGAACTGTCCAACTTGCAGGAGGGTAGTGAACTGTTGGTTTGGGTCATTGGGAGGTGGTGGGGTGGGTGATATTGAGTTGAGAGCTTAATTGTCTCTGGATTGGGCTGTTGGACTCAGCCACAGTATGAGTATCCCACTTCTGAGATTCTTGGACTCTTCCCTGGAGATCCTGCCTCGCTCAGGCTGTGAGGGCCTGAAAGGAAATGTGGTTTCCTGTGGACAGGAGGAAGACGCCAGTTTCTTGTTTCGAATAGTCGGGCCTGAAAGTGCTGGACTCCAAGAGCAGCAGGAGGGCACGTCTGGATTCAGTGCCTCCAGACAGTCAATGATCTTGTGAGAGCAGCTGAGGTGAACGGTGCTGTACTTTCACCCGGACAATCCCTCCACTCTCTAACTTCCCAGCGTTAAACTGTAGTTCAACACATTGTTTCGCTACATTTTGTTGCACTGTCGCGGGCAGCTCCTTGCATCCACCGTGAAGCCTGACTCTCAGGTTAGGAACAAAGGAATAGGGTAGGCCATTCTGTCCATTGAGACTGCTCCATCATAAATACAATCATGACTGGCTGAACACATTTCTTTACAGCCTGGAGAGTGGCGGGTGAAGGAGGAGGTCCCTGGTGGTGGTAGCAGCAACACCAGGACAAGCCAGCAGTGGCTCCACCCAAGCCTGGGGCCTCCCTGTGAGCAACGAGCAGGTAGTGTTCGCCTGAGCCCGTCTGCTCCAGGCCATCACAATCTTTCTCTTTCTCTCACTCTCTCTCTCCCTGTCTCTCCTTTTCGTGTCTTTTCCTTTCTCTTTTCTCCATCTTCCTGACGTTGCAGGGAGGCCAGAGCGGTGTTGATGGGGACTCCTGGTTTTGTGGGCCTGATGCGTGGACTCCTGGCAGCAGGGCATCAGTAGCAGCGATGGCAGAGCAGGGACTCCTTGCTGCAGTAGGCCTGGAGTATGTACTCTTGGTGGCGGTGGGTCATTGACTGCGATGATGTCGGTGCCCAGAGCGGGGACTCCTGGCTGCGATAGGCCCAGAGCGGGGACCTTACAATAGTCCTGGAGCCATGTTTGAGACCCCAGCCAATGAAGATTAACTCTATTTAAGTACTTTCTTCTTTTCTTCTTGTACCTCAAAATGTCACCAGCTTATGGCGATGGAACACTATTCACGGTATCTTGCTAGATACACTCAATCAGTCAATCACGTCAATACCTTCTACCCCATAACTCTTCACACCGTTCATAATTAAAAATCTATCAACCTCTGCTTTAAACATAATCAAAGACTGATCTCTGTGGTACAGAATTCCAAAGATTCACCACTTTCTAAGTCGAGAAATGCCTCTTCATCTCGGTCCTAAATGGCACCCCCTTTACTTTTGCACTAGCAATCCATTCCACACAGTCAGATCCACAAATGGTGCCAATCCTTGTCCTCCACACAATCTACTTCTCTCATGGTGAGCTGCCTGCTCTGTCTCCTGGCAGGGCAGAGAACTCAGAAATCCAGGCAGAAACAGGGAACGGGAAGACAAGGAGAACACTGGAGGGGCTCAACAGGTTTGGCAGCATATTTGTAGAGAGAGAAAATCAGAGTTAACATATTGAGTCTGGTATGACTCTTCTTCACTTAAAAGTGGTTATTCTTTAAAGAGGGTGGGTGAGTGTGCAAGCTCTCATCATGTGAAGATCACACACGTCCCAATTTTGCAGAGGGAGTGTGGGGAGTGGGGGAGGGTGGAATGTGAGGAAGAATAATCGCCTTCACGGTCTGAATCACTCCTAAGGATCTTCTAGTGACTGGCTTCCAGAATGACGATGGTGTTGGGTTGCAAAATACGGAAGACATCGAATTGAAAAGCAAAACAGAATTGCAAAAAAATGTGTCTGCAAATTCTCTACGGAACAATTGAGCCCAACCTTGTCTGAAATTGCTCACAGAGATCCCACGGTGATGACTTTGGACCTTATCGCCTGCTTAAAGGTTAATTAATTGCTCAGCTGGGCAGGAACAGTACGTAACATTTCAATAGCTTTTGACAGACACTAAAGGCCAGTGACCCATGCAGTGAGCAGTTTGTAAAGGTATTTTGCAAGGGTCACTCAACAGTAGGTGGGATTAACACCTGCAATTGTCTGAATGCATCAGATGGAGCACAGGTGGAGACCATTTAGCCCGTAGTGCCCATACTGGCTCCCCGCTGGAGATCATGACCTAATGCACAGTGCTGCCCACTTAGTTCTGCATGTTCTTCCTTTTCAGATGCTAATCCAGTTCCGTCTTGATAGCCTTAATCAAACCTATCTCCTACACACTCACAGGAAATACATCCCAGACCCTGATGGCATCATCTTTTTCCAATCTGAAACCTCATCTGATCCTTGCTTTCTGAATGGGAAGAAAGTCTATTAAAGTGCAATTCAAAAGAGACATGAGTTTAGGAGACTGTCTACTCACTCCTGAGACCATGACTTTGTCATAGGTTGAGAATGTGCCTGATATTTGAGCTAGTTTCCCGTCTCTGTTGGCTATGAGACCCCCCGGAAAATAACTTTAGGGTTGCGATAGCCTCTATGAGGCCCATGGGGAATCAGTAATTAATCTCCCTGTGGAACTTGTTGAATGTGAACGGGCTGGAGGTGGTGGAACAGCATGGAGTGGCTGAGAGTTGGAGCGAATTGGGCTGGAGGTATGGAGCAGAGCAGGGACAGTTGTTGGACTGGACTGACTGGGGTCCAGCGTGGGTGGTCAGTGACTTGCAAGGCCAGTCAGACCACATCTGGAAGCGACTGTGTTGATCTACTGCAATGTAATGTTCAGCTGTAATCTTTTTATCTGACTGTAATGATTATCCTTTTAACTATGCTTTATTTCTAACTTATACTGTGAATCACTGTAAGGTAGTGCAATTTCTTTTCTTCTTTATTCCTCTTTTTGTATCTAAGATTTGTGCTTAGGCATTTAAGATGTACCTAAGATGGTGCCATGAGAGGTGACGTTATAAACTTTTCACTGTGCTCCTGTACTTCTTTATTTGAGTGTATGTGACAATAAAATCTAATTCTAATTCAGATTCTTGGTAACAGGTAAAGGTCTGCTGAGCTGGAACTGATTACATCAGCTCTGGTGCTAGAGGGGTCCCTCCTGTGGCACAGCGGTAATGTCCCTATACCTGCACTGGGAGGCCTGAGTTCAAGTCCCATGTGCTCCAGAGGTGTGTAATAACATCTCTGAACAGGTTGATTAGAAAACTAGGTTGCATAAAAAAAAGGGCAGACTCAGGTTGGGCACTTGTAGTGGGCTGGTAGTATCCCTACCATTGAGTTAGGAGGTCCAGGTTCAAGACCCACCTGCTCTAGAGGCATGTATTAACACCTCTGAATAGGTTAAATGGAAAATAGGTTAATTTACAAAAAAAAAGTCTCAGGTGTTCACTGGTTTAAAAAAAGTCATGGTGAATTTGGTGGTGGGAAGCTCACTAAGTGGCTCTATTTTAGTCTCAGTAATAAGTGATGTTCCTTTCCAGTCGGGATTCCTCAGTTGTTTCAGGGATACTCTTGATATAAGTTCCGGTGGAAATAACGGCATGGCACAAAATGGCCTATCATATCACATGATTGCAATCATTTGCGATGTTTGGAAACATTGTAAAATAATTTCAGTTTCTCCCTGTAACTGGAGGACAGCTGAACTCTTGAAAAGAGTCACCGGAAAGATCATGTTCATGAATAATATCTAGAAGATGCAAGTGCCGTCTGAGATCCATTGCCTACACTTTCTGTTCAGCTCCCCTGGCTCTCTCCCCCATGTGGGAAGAGAGCATTTAATGTAAAACACTGAAACACTGCCCTCAACATTAATGTAGATGGTCAGTAGTACATCCAAATCAATAGATGTCCAATATCTCTCAGTCCTGATGTATCAAAATTCAAAAACACTAAAAGAGTTGGATTTGATTGAAGCCAGTCTGTGAATCAAATCATGCAAACTTCTCTGGTTCCACAAATGCATAGAACCACGCAGACTTTAGCAGAAGGACAAATGACACAATCTCGGAGCTGTGGAGTGAATAGACAGTGTCCTAACCCAATGTATCTTTGCATTGCACTTCCTTCCTCTTTACAAATCAAAAATCTTCACCAATGAAGATCTGGTGGGAGATCCAGCGATATCGCCTCCAGCATTCGCCCTTTCTCAAACACAGTGTTTCACACTCCACAAAATCCACGCTGCCCATGCAAGGACATTATACCTCCACCACAATTCAGGAAGGGAGACTTTTAAAATTATCCTTGTTGCAACCAGCTGAGGGGGTGGGTGGATAACCAGAGGAGCCATTTCTTGGCTCACCTGGGAGCTGAAAGCTTTGAGGCATTCTGACTAAAACTGTAACAAATTGGTAAATGCACTGGCTATAACATTTCAAACAGCATCATTCACTGAGTAAACCATCTCAAGGCACCTCACAGGGTTGTAGTCAGATTCAATTTAATACTGAACCACATGGGGAGATGGGTGACTGGAAAGTTTGTCAGCTTGATTTGAGCTCTAGCTTGCCCCTTTGGGCTCAGTCCAAGAAAGTTCCCCTGGGTCCTTTACTGTATGTTGTATCCACGCTGTCTAGTCTTCACTCTCCCCAGAAACAGACAAGTTTTAGGAATAAGCAGTTGAGATTGTTGACTGTAGAGAGTCTCTCTCATGATAGTCCTTTTCTTTTGCAGGGTCTTTTAAGAAAGCTGTACCATATAACAATGCTGACTTTGTTAATCATAAAAGGAAAGACTGAACTGCAGATGGCCTGAAGTATATGGACTGTTTGTGGCATCTCTTCAACTTGCCTGGATTAATGATCAATACTGTTGATGGAGTAGACTCCAGACTAGCAATAAAGCAGAAAGTGGAATGAAAACTTGGCTTTATGCATCTCTCATGGTGGACGCTGAACTCTGATACACTGTAGTCAGTTGCTGAGCCAAAGTACATGAGGTGCTGGAGGAACTCAGCAGGTCTGGCAGCAACTCTGGTGGGAGAAAAAGTTAACATTTCAGATGCAAGGTGACTGTTTCTAAAGCCTGTGTACAGCCAGAGAAGTTGTAGGGAGAGGCTGGATGGCCTGGGGCTCTTTTCCCTGGAGACTCAGAGGCTGAAGGGTGACCTTATAGAGGTTTATAAAATCATGAGGGGCATGGATAGGGTGAATTATCAAGGTGTTTTCCTCAGAGTAGGGGAGTCCAAAACTAGAGGGCATAGGTTTAAGGTGAGAGGGGAAAGATTTAAAAGGGACCTGAGGGGCAACATTTTCACGCAGCGTGGTGGGTGTATGGAATGAGCTGCCAGAGGACGTGGTGAAGATGGGTACAATTACAACATTTAAAAGGCATCTGGATAGGTATGTAGATGTGGAACTGGATGAACACAGCAGGCCAAGCAGCATCATAGCAGCAGGAAAGCTTGATGTTTCAGGCCTAGAAGGGTCTGGGCCCGAAACGTCAAGCTTTCCTTCTCCTATGATGCTGCTTGGCCTGCTGTGTTCATCCAGCTTCACACCTTGTTATCTCGGATTCTCCAGCATCTGCAGTACCTACTATTGCGGATAGGTATGTGAATAGGAAGGCGTTAGAGGGATATGGGCCAAATGCTGGCAAATGGTCAGATTAGGACATCTGGTTGGCACAGACGAGCTGGATAGAAGGGTCTGTTTGTGCTGTATAACTCTATAACAAAAGATGTCATCCCCATTCTAAGCAACATAGCACAAAATTGCTAACTAGTCAAGTGGAAAGCCACTTCAACGAGTCCTCATATATTTTTATGCATTGCACAAAGGTGCATGAAATGATTTTCTGCATCTGTCTGTGGAAACTCAGTTTGACATTCCAGTTGATCAAGCTGGAATCCAGTTTGATCAGGCAAATGTTAAGTGGAGAAGTAGCTAGCTTCAGAAATCTACAAGCACGGGTTCACAAGTCTAATAAAAGCCCCCTCACCCTGTAAGTTAAAACCTGGGAATAGTTATCTGATGTGGCTCAGTGTCAGTTTGTATCAGATAGTGATAGTTGCCAGGAGGCTTTGATTTAAGTAGCATCACAGGCATCTCATCCCAATATTCCTCCATCCCAGAACTCTAATCCAAACCTTTAGCAAATTCCTTACGGCTGTTCCCACGTTTACAAAGCCCTTCCATTTCCAGAACACTTGTAGATTTTATTTCCATTCCCTCATCACAGACTTTGGGATGCCATTCCTTGGAACTCACAAATGCTGAGAATTTGTTCCCAGTTGTCCTGTAATCTATTTGCCTCTCCAGTTCTGACATACTGTACCAAACTGGACCAGCCCATACATCAAGTCCCAGAGAGCTCCCTATTATTGGCTTTTATGCAAGACATGATGCTCCCCTAGAATTCAACTGACCTTCTACAAACCAGTCAACAGAGAACTCAGAAAGTGATTCAAAATCAATACTTCAGTCCTAAGAAGCCTCTAACTTCTTGTTCCCAGCTAAAAACCATTTTCCCCGTGCTTCAGTGTTGTCATATACTTACGGGCAACTTGATAGTGTTCCTGCGCGTCTTTCTGCTTATCCTTCGCTTATGAAAGGTCCATGAGATGAATTGGACTACTAAACCAATGTACGTTAATATTAAAGATTGCAGGATTTACATTTTTAACCAAAAAGGTACAGACTTGTCTAAATTAATGCCAATGCACAGGCTATCAACAGTTATTATAACTCAGAGGTCTTCATAATAATCTGTTGCATGGCTTATCAACATTGGAATATAGGGTTACAGGGATAGATTAAGGGGGTTAGTCTAGGTGGGATGCTCTTCGGAGGGTCGGCATAGCCTGCTTCCACACTCTAGGGGATTCTATTCCTGCTGTTATACAGTCATAAAGTCATACAGCATGGAAACAGACCCTTCGGTCCAACCAGTCCATGCCAACCATTATCCGAAACGAAACTAGCCCCACATGCCTGCCCCCGACCCATAAACTACCGAATACAGAATCATGAAACAATGGAAAATAAATAGCTCACCCCATCTACCCAACTGTCTTTCAGATTCTATAAACGTGGAACTGGGAAAGTACAGCAGGTCAGACAACAATCGCGGAGCAGAGAAGTCAACATTTTGGACTGAAACCCTTCATCAGGTCAGAGAGGGAGAGGGGAGCCCAGAAATAAATTGAGGGAGGGGAGTGGGGCTCAGGGGAGTATAGGTGGGATGGAGATAGGTAGATGCAAGTAGGGACTTATTGTTGGTCAGTGGGAAGGGTGGAGTGGATAGGTGAGTCGGATGATGGACAAGTTAGGGGAGGAGAGATTTTTTTTAGTTGCTGAAGTTAATATTCAGGCCATTGGGCTGTAAGCTCCCAAGGTGAAATATCAGGTGTTGTTCCTCCAGTTTACATTTGGCCTCACTCTGACAATGAAGAGGCCAAGGATGGATATGCCACCAGGGGAGTCGGGGGTAGGGGTAGTTAAAGTGGATGGCAACCGAATGTCAGGTTGGTTGGTGCATGCAGAGCAGAGATGCCTCGCGAACTGGGCCCTGTGTCTACGTTTGGTCTCCCTGATATAGCACCTTGGATGGAGGTGAGGGTGGGAGCTGCAGGGGCAGGTGTAGCATCTCCTACGGTTACAGGGAAATGTATCAAGTGATGGAGGGGTTGGTGGGGAGTATGGAGCTGATGAGGGAGTCACAGACTGAATGGTCCCTGCAGAAAGCGGACAGGGGTGGGGAGGGAAATATCTTTATGGTGGTGGGGTCTGATTGTAGGTTGCAGAAATGGTGAAGATGAGATGTTGGGGGTCTAGGAACTTTTCACCTTCATTTGGGACACAACCCAAGACCTCCCTTCTGAGGAAGGGTCACCTGACCTGAAACGTTAACTCTGATTTTCTCTTCACAGCTGCTGCCAGACCTGTTGAGCTTTACCAGCAATTTCTGTTTTACTTCATCAACTTCAACACCTTTTAGCTTCCAGCATCTGCAGTCCTTACTGTCTTCATGCCGTTCAGATTTTGGTTGGCAAACCCAAATCAACTTTATTACCCTTCTCTATCGACGTTGAGCAGTTAACCCATTTGATGGAAAAGACAGTAACATGTTGCCCCACATTGGATGTAGCCTAGTCAACAAGATGTTCATATGATGGAATATTGAATGGCATGGCAACAGTATGAATGAAGAAGCCGAAGTGAAAGAGGTGAAATGGTAACTCTGTTGTTCTTCATAGATGTTGCCAGACTTGCCGAGCTTTTCCAACACCTTGTTTATATTCCAAATTTCTAATATCTGCAATAGTTTGCTTTTATGAAAGAGGTTTGGATTTGTCAAGTCCAATATCACAAATACTGCTTTCTACCTCTAACATTGAGCAACACAATCGACCCGCTGATAATATTAAAAAGCTTTGCAGAAAGGGCACATCTCCTATGTTTGCTTCCAAATGAACTGATCTAGATTCTTTCTCATCATAATTCCCAATTTTATGCCCTATTTCCTTCATTTTCCTCTGACTGGCTCATTTGTGCTACCAAATTTCCAAAAGTTTTCCATCGCATGTCAATTTGTCTGATTTGACAGGACAGCTGTGTCTATTTCAGGAGGATGTGGAATCTAGCCTCAGTTACAGTTAATGTTCAGGGGACATGGTTTCAAAACCCACCAGTTGGAGAAATTTGAATTCAATAAAACATTCCGGTATCCAAAGCTAGTTCAGAGATGACCACCGTCAATTGTCACAAAATGCCATCTGGTTCACTAATATTCTTTAGGGAATGAAATCTGTCATCCTTACCTGGTCTGGCCTATGTATGACTCCAAACTCATAGCAATACGGTTGCCTCTTAACTGCCCTCTGGGTTACTGGGATTGGCAATAAATGCTGAATGACCACATTCCATGAATGATAAAGAAGAAAATCCACAACTTGAACGCATTACACAGGATATCACTTTATTGCAGTCTGGAGAGTGTCATTTTTACAATGAAACATTGGACTGTAACTCTGTCTATCTAGGGAAGACCACAGGGTTCTCAATGGTGTTGTGACCATCATTGATCCCTCATCATAATCAAAAATAAAAACAAATCAAGTGCTCATTTGTTTATTGGCTAAGGGTCAGACCTTGTCATTTGAAAGCTGACTGCCCAACAAATCCCCCATTTCTGATGAAGGGTCTAGGCCCAAAACGTCAGCCTTCCTGCTCCTCTGATGCTGCTTGGCCTGCTGTGTTCATCCAGCTCTACACTTTGTTGTCTCAGATTCTCCAGCATCTGCAGTTCTTACTATCCCTGCCCAACAAATGTTCAGTTTCAAGCAAATTTCTACCTTTCAATCGGGTGATGTGCCAGGAATGTTTGTCTCTGCTGCATGACACAAGTCAGACAGCAAACTTTGACCAGCATTTAGAGGGTGAGATCTAATCTCGACAATAACCCCCTCAGGGCGAGAGTACACGTCATGAAAAAACTGGAATATCTGGAGCACTACAAACGGCAACAAATATAGAAACCTTAAATAAACAAAAATATGCAAAAGTTCTTTTACTCAAACCTGCAAGAATGTCAATCTCAATTTATGTCGTTTTCTCTCCTACTCTTTGGTAATGTCCTGCCTTATGCTTCCTCCCACGATTGCTCAATGAAAATATAATTATTTTGTTTTCCCTTCATTGTTGACCCAGTCTGTTCTGGTTCACAGAAGCACTGCTCTGAAAATTTGTGGTTAACTGAGTAGCTTCTTTCTTTGTGCTCTCCACACACAGGGATATGTGAGAAAGATTCTTTTTCATCACTGCTGTTGTTAGCTGACAACATGGATTAAGAGGGAATGTGATCAAAATTGTATGGTGCCCATTGGGAGATGATGGACCTTTCTTGGGTGTATGCCACCTTTGGATTGCACATTGTCCATTATATCTGTAGGGACCGATTCATGAATGACGTACTCATCCACAACTGGCACAAATGATAAGGGTTGACCCAAGATTAACTGATGATTTTTCCTTCCTACGGGCTCTTTTTCCTGCCATCAGATCATTCCTTTCATCCTCTGCTTTATCTGAGCTGTGCCAGTCTACTTATCTCTATCCTGGTCCTGGGCAGGGATTCTAATCACCATCTCCCAGCCTAACCAAACCAGGGGTCTCATTTGCAGACCTCGTCGAATTGTAGCTGTGGGTGACCTGTTGGCCTTGTACCAGTGACAAGTTCACGATGGCATCATCCATTTGACTCAAAGTGCCTCAGCCAATAGGGTTGCCAAGGAGGAAAACTCACTGGGGCTCACTGCTTGCTGGGTGCTTCCATGTTCTGTGCTCTGCATTCCAGGAGATGCCTAATACTCGTTGAGGATTTGAGACAGAACTTCTGCAGCCTCTTCTTTTGCCTTCAGTAGGTTGTCCATTCTTCACTGATGTAAGAAGAGATTTTATAAAAAGGTTCATGGGATGTAGGCATCACAGGCTGGACTACAATTTGTTGCCCATCTCCAATTGCCCTCGAGAAGGTGACAGTAAGTTGTGTTTTTGAGCTGCTGCAGGCCATGGGGTGTAGGTACCCTGCGCTATTAGAAAGGAAGTACTCGTGTTTTGTACCAGCAGCATGGAAGGAACAGCAATATAGTTCCAATGGTTGCAGATTTTGAATGTGCAGCCAAAGGAGTTGTGTGACTCGCTACAGTGTGCCTTATGGATGGCACAGCCTGGTGCAACAAGGTGACGGGAGTAATGTTGAAGATTGTGCATGGGGTGCCAATCCAGTGGTTACTTTGTCCTGGATGGTATCAAGTTTCTTGAGCGTTGTTGGAGCAGCATTCATGGAAGCAAGCGGGGAATGTTCCTCACATTCCTGACTTGTGCCTTGTAGATGGTGGACAGGCTGTGAGGAGACAGAAGGTCAGTTACTCGCTGCAGAATTCCTTGTCAACTGCTGTAGCTGCAGAATTTATATGGTTAGTCCAGTTCAGTTTCTGGTTAATCGTAACCTCCAAGATGGTGATAGTGGGGCATTGGACAATGATAATGTTATTGAATGTGTTACCCAAAGTGTTACCATTAAACTCTCTCTTGTTTAAGATGGCCATTACTTGCCACTTGTGTGGTGAAAATTATACTTGTCACTTGTCAGTCCAAACTTGGATGTTGTCCCGGTCTTGCTGCGTATGGACAAGGGCTACATGAAGTTGTGGATGAGCAGTGTGAATGGTGCTGAACATTGCTCAAGGATCAGTGAACATCAACACTTCTGGTCTTATGAAGCAGAGGTCATTGATGGAGCAGCTGAAGGTAGTTAGACCTAGGACAGTACCCTGAGGAACATCTTTACAGATGTCCTGGAGCTGAGATGATTGAAATCTGACCACCACGACCATCTCCTATGAGCCAGGTATAATTCCAACCAGTGGAGAGCTTTCCTGCTGATTTCAATTGACTATAGTTTTACCAGGGCTCCTTGATACCAAGATTGGTCAACTGCTGCCTTGATTCTCACCTAATCTTTGGAGTCCTGCTTTTTTTGTCCATCTTTGAACCAAGGCTGTAAGCAAATAGCCCTGTGTTGTAGCTTCACCAGGTTTTTTGGTATGCTTGGTGCTGCCCCTGGCACGTCCTCCTGCAGTCTCCGTGGAGATCTCATACTTAGTACATGTGAAGATTTATATTTTTGTGTACATTCAGAGTATGAAATCACCCATAGATGCATTTATTTACAAGTATCCCCCCCAAAAAAGTGTTAAAACCACCCAAAATGCTCTATTTTAATGAAAGAGATAGCCACCTTAGGATCTAGCACTTATGGTAAATGTCAGAGGGAAAAGCTTCACAACTCACAGTTACCTTTTTTATTTTGAATTTGGTGATATGAAAAGAAAACTTTTCACAAAGTTTGTCTGCTTTACTTAATTCAAAGGTGAACTCTAAACCACTTTTTGGAAGAAGTTAAATTTAATGAGACAAATAGCCTTTTCTTAATTACATGCTGTTTATCAACCTAAGAGCCAAATATGGATCGGTGTCGGATTTCAACGCTGAGTAACTACAAAAGGAATAGGTTCTTCAGTCCCTGGAGCAGGTTACTCCATTCAATCAGGTAATTGCTGATCTACATCTTAATTCTGTCTTGGATCCATAATCCCTGATCTTCTTGCCTTAGAAAAGTTTATCAATCTCAGTTTTAGAATGTTCAATTGTGAATCGCTGAATGGTAAATGTCAAATTGGATATAAGACATTCAAAGACAATGAATCCCTCACTTTCTATGCACCTATATTTATCATGTTTGACACAAGAATTATTGCCTGCCATAAAATCACATTCATGTCAATAAAGCTACATTTTAGCCAGACAAAATGGTTAGGGAACAGACTGAGATAATTGCTGCATCCACCAGTCACTATGACCACCGTTGTAGTCCTTCCCAGCTCCTGAAAGTTCATCATAAGTCATTATCTGTTCGCCCATGTCACTGTAAACACCCAGATAGTGTCATTACTTTAAAAGCAAAAGATTTATAGTTTTCATGACCTCGGAACATCTCAAAGTGCAATACTTTTGAAATTCGTCACCTTTGGAATCATCTGTCACCGTTGGAAAATTCTGATTCATCGGAAAGTGAATTGTATCGTTTCTGTGAGCTTCTTTTACACTTCTGTTATGGCAACAGAAATATTATCTCAGCCGGGAGTTCAGATAATGTTGGTGGTTATTATTGTTCGTCTCAGTCAATTGGCTGACATGCTTTTGCCTTTTTTAAAATTCACCAACTTTCTAACTCCTACAGTCTCAGCTCTCTGTTTAACCATCTGCAATTCAAACCACAAAAGAATTCACACAAGTAGCGATAAGGAGACATCAAAACAACAGATTCCAGTTATTTACTTCTAGAGAACTTAGACACAAACATGTATGGCTTAGGTGTTCGGTAACACAAATAATGTTTTCCCAGCTAAAAATATTGCATTGTACAAGTAAACTTTCTGCATTTTGCCCAGCTAGAATAGGTCTACCTTTTAAAAAAAATTATTCGTTTATGGGATGAGGGCGTCATTAGCTAGGCAGCATTTATTGCCAATCCCTAATTGCCCAGAGGGCAGTTAGAAGTCAACTACATTGCTGTGGGTCTGGAGTCACATGTAGGCCAGGCTGTCAGTTTTCTTCTCTAAAGGGCATTAATGAACCAGATGGGTTTTTCCAACAATTGACAATGGATTCACAGTCATCATTAGACTCTTAACTCCTGCCACTTATTGAATTCAAATCTGCCTTGGCAGGATTCAAACCTGGGTTCCCAGATTAACAGTCCAGCAATAATACTATTAGGCCATTGCCTTCCCTCTAAGTTACATTGAATGTACAGCATGTAAACAGAACATTTGGTCCAATTTGCTTGTGCTAGTCATTGCATTTTAATCTGCAGCCCTTGACTTTATCTAACTCTAACATTAGTCACATATCCTTATTCTTTTGCCCTCATATATGCATCAACTGTTTGTCTCAAATACTTTATGAGGTAGTAAGTTACCCTCCTGAGATTAACATCTTTCTCTTGGATATTCTATTGGATTCAGTGACTGTCTAATGTTTCTGACCCCATGTGGACTTGCAGGAATGTCCAACATTGAACAGGAAGAACCTCAACCAGGCCAAGCCTGATCAAATATCAAGAGCTCAGTGGTGCACAGCAAATCTGTCTGGCTCAGGTATCAGATTATTGCCGCTGTCACAGAGGATCAATTCAGTTCCAGACTCCCATCACCATGTATGTCACAAAGGAGCCAAATTGATACAAAAGACACAAAAGGTAAATGCTGCAGATGGTGGAAATCTGAAAGGAAAAGAGAGAATTCAGGAAATACTCAGCTGCAGTATCTTGGAGAGAAATATAGTCAACATTTCAAGCTGATGGCCTTTCGTATTTGTCTTTAATTCATAGGCACTTCCCTTTCAGCAATGATAACATTAAAGAAACTGTGCTCCTCTCTCAGATAGGATTTCTGCACTGTCCTTCTACCTTGCTTACCATTTTGATTTCCCCTTTTGCATTTGATTGGGCACCTACAAAAACTTGCTTCCTGTCTCACATCTCCTTCCTCAGTCACCATCTCTGACTTCAACTTATTCAACCCGCATTCTAAGCCGAAATTCCACCCCTTGCTGTTTCAGATCCACTCAGATCTCTTAGACATTCCGGATTCATCAAACTCCAGTGCATGCTACATCCTGAGGTCATCCATCAATTGGAGACACTAACTCTGTTTCCCACTACAAATGTTACCTGATGTGCTGAACATTTTCAGCGTTTTCTGCTTTGTTGCAAAAGCTACTGGTTTCCGACCTACAAACCATCTTGTGTGCTTCTCTTTGAGGTATGTACTCCAATGTGATTGTTATCCTGTGCGTACCTGTGGTTAGCTTGGTCAGAATGGGAGGAATCTTATCACTGTAGCTGAATATATGATAGTTTGAGGCTTATTAGTTGTTGGCTCAAAATGAAGTTTATTATTAGTTTCTCTTTTGCAAATCTGTCCAAGAAAAGAGAGATGTGCAAAAAGATGTACAAGGCCAATTCAAAATGTGTTCTGAACTTTCCACCTCCTCCGATATCGGTGCTAGAAACAGTTATGGATATTCACAACAACTTGTCCTTGTATAACACCTTTAATGTCAATAAGTATCCTACACAAGGAGATATTACATCAGATGAACAAAATCTTTACCAGGAGGTGGATTTTAAGAAGTTTATTAAGGGGGGAAAGGGGAAGAATTCCAGCGCCTGGGTTCCACATGACTGGAAGATTAGCCATGGGGGTATGAAGCTATAACGCAGCAAGCCTGAGTCAGGGATGTTGGCCAAGGGATGGAAGGTTTGAGCAGATATAAAGCCAAATGAATGGATAAATTAGACTTGATATTTATAGTTACAGTTATAACCTTTAAGCACTCATATCAATGGGCTGTTGTGCTGTGGCCAAGGTTCTCTCTGAGATGCCAGCTATAAGGAGGCACCAATGTTCAGCACAATCCTCACCAAAATGAGTTGTGTTCCTATTGAAACATAGTTAATTATCATTTTTCTTCATTCAATAAGCTCAATTATCTGACATTTAGATGATTGCAGGTCAAGGATGAGTTCCAATTGTCAGAAATATGAACTTATATTTCTTGCAGTGGCAACGTAGGTTGTTGTAATAATTTGTTACAATCCATAAAGCACATAGTTCTCATAGTTTGCATGTAGGAATGTATGTGTGATAAAAAAAGTGAAATGCTTAAACAAAGTGCCTTTCTTTCACAAAGCACAGACGATCCCAGTTCACTTTGTGTTGGTGACGGAAAATGGATTTTAATTTGTTGCTTTTATACATAAAACCAAACATCTTTCAGAAGCCTGATAAATGCTGATTTTTGCTTAACTATGACAGAGCTTTGGATAGGAATCCAAGGGTTAAAGAATTTGAGTTCCAGGAATGCAGTCTTTTTTTTCCCTTAAAGCCACTTGTTTCTGAACAAGATAAACTGGCCGATGAAGACAGTGTAATTGATACCCTGCAGGCAATGGCACAGCCAAACAGCCAATATTGTGTGGAATGTGACATTAACATAAGGGAACATTTATCAAAGGTTGAACAGGGCTGTCACTCAAAGTAAAAATACCGATAATTGTCAGCAGGATTTTCATGATGCTGCAAAAAAGTGACGTCCCATTAATGTTTCCTTCAGGTTGCTGGGTTCATTAACCCTCATGGACAGAACCTCCTGTCTGTCACTTGTGGTGGATCAGCTATGACCATAACTGAAGGAGAATTGGAAACATTTGGGCCAATGCAATTGAGTAAAGTGGATGCTATCTTCTATCGCAATCCTATACAACAAGAGTGATTGCAAAACAGTTGGCTGGACAGCTTTACAACAGGAACAGTGAGAGAACGGGAAAGGATCTGCTGAAGTGTCTCAGTGGGAGAGAATGGCAAGTAGTTGGCCAGGATTCTAGTCTTTTATCAGAATCATATACATGTTAGAAAGCTTTAATTGACACAATTACTTGAAATAAAGGCTTTGCTGGCCTGGCTTGTATTGTACCATTGAAAGGAAACCAAGCCATCATAAGTATTGCTTTATTATTTATGGTCTCATTTCACACTCATTTAATTAACATTCCTCCCTGTGATGGTGAAGAGTCTTTTCTTAAGAAAGAAGAAGAGTAAAAAGGTCTTTGCATTTATATATTATCTATCATGAGCTCTGGATGTTCTGAGGAGCTGTTCGGATGGTGAAGTACTTTTAAAGAGGGCTCACTGTACTGTTGGACACATAGGAGCCAATTTATGCACAGCAAACTCTCACAAACAGCAATGGCAATGTAATGTGTTTTTAAGATGTTGCTTGAGGCATAAATACTGGTCAGGCCAATAATAGATACGGATAATGCTACTGTTTCTCTTTAAAATAAAGTCAGAAGTCACACGACACCAAGTTGTAGTCCAACAGGTTTAGTTGAAATCACAAGCTTTTGGAGCAGTTGGACTATAACCTGGTGTCGTGTGACTTCAGACTTTGCCTTTCCCAGTCCAACACCGGCACCTCCACATCAACTTTAAAATGAGGCTATGGGATCTTCTGCATGCATGTGAGGTGACAAACATGACCTAAATTTACCATCTCACCCAAAAGGTGGCACTTCGAAAGGCGTAGCCTTCCTTAAGTACCACGCAGTTTAGATTTCATCACACCGAGTGCTCGGGTGGAACACAAACCTACAAAGTTTGTGACTCAACAGCAAGAACTCCACCAACTGACTTTGATCATGAAGAGAGATAGGAAGGCACACATTCTTGCCCTGTAATGCATGTTGGAAAACTTTGATGCAAATAGATGTTTCATTTTATTTACAATAAATCAGCATAATTCACAGATGACAGTTTGTAATTGGACATGCGACTTAAGAAAGATAGTTTGCTGGAAGAGCCTCATTCAGAGATAGGAAGAACTGCAGATGCTGGAGTCTGAGATAACACAGTGTGGAGCTGGATGAACACAGCAGGCCAGGCAGCATCAGAGGAGCGGGAAAGCTGATGTTTCGGGTCGGGAACATTCTTCAGAAAATTTATTGCTGGAAGAGCCTGATGTCTCAACGTATATTTCGGAAATATGCTCCACTCATATTTTTTTTCTTTGAGGCTGCATTTATGGAACGCTTTCAGAATGCTCCAAGATGGTTTTCTTTTGGAAGCATGGTATATGCAATAAAATTACATGCATAGCATAGTCTCACAAAGAGCAGTGGGAAAATGGTCAGCTAATCTCATTTGTTGAGATGCTTGATCAGAGGCAATTATTGACCAGGCCCCCAAAGGAAACACCCCATCTCTCCTGTTCCAAGTAGTTCCTTGGGATCTTAGACATCCACTCAAGAGGGAAGATGGGCCATTAAGGTCTCATCAGTGACTGTGTAACGCTGTCTCAGTAACAATGTCAGCCTAGATTTTATGGTCACGTTCCTGGTGTGGTATCTGAACCAACAAGCCATTTAGGACTGAACCTTTGAGAGGAAATAGAGAACTCAGAGAACACCAATGCTGAAATAAGTTTTTGTAAGAACTCTGACCATTGGAATACCAGACAGTGTAAAATATTAAACACGCCCAGCCCACTAAACCTTTCTCTCAAGATTTTAATATAATTGTGGTATAATTAAATTGACTATCATGGTTCTGAACCAATGCACCAACTTTGGGAGAACAATCACAGTTTACATACAAGTCTTTTTGATTAAATAAAATGAATTTTGCGTTACATTACTCTCACACTAATTGCACAATTTTGGAACTAGCAATCAGGCTATATCCCAGCATTTGGTAATGCAGGACACATCAGGTCCTGGCATGAAACTTGGCTTGATTTTTTTTATTGTTTATTCAATTAATGTGGTGGTTATTTGCTGGAGCATATTCCAATGAGGAACAAGAACAGAAGTTGCTGGAAAAGCTCAGCAGGTCTGGCAGCATGTGCGAAGAAAAAAATCAGAGATAACGTTTCGGGTCCGGTGACCCTTCCTCAGAACTTTTTTCTCCACAGATGCTGCCTGACCTGCTGATCTTTCCCAGCAAGTTGTCTTTTTGTTCCTGATTTACAGCATCAGCAGTTCTTTCGGTTCATATTCCAATGAGGCTGCAGATTGTCTTTAACATCAGAACAGAAACTTATTAGAAATGAGAACAAAACAAGCTCTCTGAGTATGATCTTAAACTCACAACAATACAAAGTTTCAAGCTGCTTTCCAACACTTTCTGTTACAGAGACTCAAGGACAGAGAAATCACATCCTTATCTCAACACTTCAAGTTCCTACTCAATTGTGTCATAGAATCATAGACTTGTACAGCATGGAAACAGACCCTTTGGTCCAACTTGTCGTGCAGACCAGATATCCTAAATTAATCTAGTCTAATTTGCCAGCATTTGGCCCATATCTTTCTAAACCCTTCTTACCCATCCAGATGTCTTTTAAATGTTGTAACTGTACCAGCCTTCACCACTTCAGTTTCTTTACTGTGGACTGCAGAGAGAATTTGATGAGTCCTTCCCAAATTTGCCAATGTGAGATATTCAGAAATCTGACAATCTAAACTTTCTCAGTGCTAATAACCTCAAGGTTTCGAACCAACTCTTCTGGTTTGGAAAATTCACAAACGATACCACTCTGCTGAGATCATTTGTTTGCCCTGAACACTTTCCAGGAGAGAAACTAAACTTGCTTCAAACCTGATTCAGAGATAGTAGGAACTGCTGATACTGGAGAATCTGAGATAACAAGGTGCAGAGCTGGATGAACACGGCAAGCCAAGCAGCATCAGAGGAGCAGGAAAGCTAACGTTTCGGGTCTGGACCCTTCCTCAGAAAAAATTTTTTGAAGAAGTGTTCAGGCCCAAAACATTAGCTTTCCTGCTCCTCTGATGCTGCTTGGCCTGCTGTGTTCATCCAGCTCTACACCTTTTTATCTCTTTGCTTCAAACCCAGTGTTTTCTGAACTGAATTAAAAAGCCTGCTTAACTATCCTTAAGATAGTTAACTCCCGACCCTTTCCTGAGTGTCTAACCCCAATACTCAGCTGCATTTACTGGCTTACTCAGATGTCTTCTGATTCCTAATGGCTCAGAGCTTGCTTTTAGGACACCTTTTCAGAATGGAGCCTGTTCTCATTCCTCCTAAGAACATGAGAACATATCACCCTTAAGATAATATCCTTTTTCCTATGATTGTCAACTAACTAAGTTGACTATTAAGTAACTCGAACTATTCTGACCAACCTGTTGAAAGCCTCTCAAGTTGTCCTGTCTTGGCTGTTTTGATTTTAAGTTATATTATGCAACAGTCAATCGAAGCAACACCTGTTGGAACTCTTTGTCCCACGAATGAACATGCAGCCAAGGAGCCAGAGTAAGCCATTCACTCCTTGAGGACTTCTCTACCATTTAATGAGGTCATAGATTCATAGAGTTATACAGCAGGGAAATCTGGCCCTTTGGTCCAACTCATCCATGCTGACCAGTTTTCCTAAACTGAACTAGTCTGATTTGCCTACCTTTGGCACATATCCCTCTAAACCTTTCCTAACCATGTATCTTTCCAAATGTCTTTTAAATATTGTAATTGTATCAGATTCTACCACTTCCTCTGGCAGCTCGTTCCATACACGCACCACCCTCTGTATGAAAAGGTTGCCCCTCAGGTCCCTTTTAAATCTTTCCCCTCTCACCTTAAACCTAGGACCTCTAGTTTTGGGCTTGCCTACCCTGGGGAAAAGATCTTGGCTATTCACCTTATCTATGACCCTCTTGGCTGACTGGATTATAAAAACATTCCCCAGCGACTTCTGACAACTTTTCAGCCCTTTGTTTAACAGGAAACTCTCCACCTCTGCATTAAAAAAAGTATTCAAAGACTCTACTTTCTCCAACTTTTGTGGAAAAGAGCTCCAAAGGCTCATGACCATCTGTGAGAAAATATTCCTCCATCTCTCTGTTTTAAATGGGTGATCCCTTATTTTTGATTTTTTATTGGTTATTATTGATTCCTAGTTTGAGATTCTTTTAGAAGAGGTCATATCCTCTCCACTCCTACTCGGTCAGGATCCTTCAGGATTTTCTATGTTTTACTCAAGTTGCCTCAGAGTCTTCTAAACTCCAGCTGATTCATGGCCTAATGTGTCCAATCTTTGTATAACTGAAGATATTTGCAGATTGCAGGTATAAATTACATAAAACAAAACGTTTTACATCACAACACTCTCTGATCTCCATTGTTTTACACCACAGTGTTCTTTCTCCCCCAATCTCCTCATCTCCTCAGCTCACCTCGTCTAAAATCACTCAGATGCCGACTTCTTATTGATTCACCTCTTCAGGTCCCTATTTTTATCAAATTCCCAGATCCACGCTCCTGCAATGGGAGTTCCTGAATCCCTCAGTCTTTCCACAGAGACAATATTGTCCAAAACACCAGAAATAAAGCCCAGAAATGAATACATTCAAAAGCAAAGAGCATCCATATTGTTCATGATGTAAATTGCAGGTTTAATCTCCTTACATAGTTTTATAAAATCATGAAGGGCATTGATAAGGTGAATAGCAAACATCTTTTCCCTTGGGCCGGGAAGTTCAAAACTAGTGGGCATAGGTTTAAGTTGAGAGGGGAAAGATTTAAAAGGGTCCTGGGGGGCAATGTTTTCACACAGAGGGTGGTCCGTATGTGGAATGAATTGTCAGAGGAAGTGGTAGATGCGGGTACAGTTATAACATTTGGACGACATTTGAACAGGTACATGAATAGGGAAGGTTTAGAGGGATTTGGTCCAAATGGGGCTAGATTAGTTTGGGAAAGCTGGTTAGCATGGGTGAGTTGAACCGACGGCTCTGTTTCTGTGCTGTCTGTTATTCTGGGTACATTGAAGAACCTGCTGATGAATGCATCTAGAAATGATCCTTTGGAGGTGAGGGGCAGGCAGTCTTAGTAATGGACATTAGCATAGAATCCCTACAGTGTGGAAGCAGACCATTCGGCCCATCGGGTCCACACCAACCCTCTGAAGATCAGCGCCCCCCCCACCCCCCCACCAAGAACCACTCCCCTACCCTAACCCTGCATTTCCCATGGCTAACCCACCTGGCCTACACATCCCTGGGCAAATTAGCTTGGCCAATCCACCTAACCTGCATATTGTTGGACTGTGCGAGGAAACCGGAGCACCCGGAGGAAACCCACACAGACTTGGGGAAAACTTGCAAACTCCACACATAGACAGTTGCCCAAGGGTGGAATCGAAACCGGGTCCCTGACTCTGTGAGGCAGCAGTGCCAACCACTGACCCATTACTGAAGGTTTGAAAATAATGAAGACGGTCTGTAATAAGGTGGTGTGATTTAAAACCAGGTCAAAAAACCAGAAGGTAACAGACAAGATGAAGCTAGATAGAAATCACTCATGTGTTGCTAGACGCCTGCCCGTGCCATTATTGTGAGTTGGGATTTGCTATGGCTTTGCTCTCCTTTGACTGTGACGGGTAAGTGAATGTTAATGACCTGCGCCCAGATGCCCACATGTTGTCACCTCTGACAAAGCGGCTCAAACTGCTGTCTGTCGATTTCTCCACGGTGTTTCTGTAAGCTGACACGTCAACTGCATCAATGGTAAACATTTACGTGAGGTTATGTGGATTGGAAAGTGTGAACTGCCTCGATTGGCACAGTGCAGATAGAAACCCACTCAGATTCGATCTTTAGGAATGGGAGAACTCTACAACAAATACGAGGTTGGCACATCTGGTGTAAAGTGCTGATGACTATTGGAACAATGACTGCAGAAAGAGGCCATCAGTCAATTCAAAAGTGCTAAACAGTGCTGTGGGAAACATTCACATGTCTGTGCCCAATGGCTCAAATGGTGTCTGAGAAATGAAGCCCTCAAAGGGAAAGTTGAGCCTATATAATGGTACAATATTTATGCCAAGAGGGCAAATGAAGCTAAGAGCCCAATGCAGTGGAAGATCCAAGATCTGCAGTTCCAGAGGGTGGGTATTAAGCAAACTTCACTCATCACCCATGCAGAAAATACAGAGGCATGGGATTAAGGGTGGTTTAGCAGGTTGGATCAGAAATTGGTTAGCTGGAAGAAGACAGAGGGTGGTGGTTGATGGGAAATGTTCATCCTGGAGTTCAGTTACTAGTGGTGTACCACAAGGATCTGTTTTGGGGCCACTGCTGTTTGTCATTTTTATAAATGACCTGGATGAGGGTGTAGAAGGATGGGTTAGTAAATTTGCGGATGACACTAAAGTCGGTGGAGTTGTGGATAGTGCGGAAGAATGTTGCAGGTTACAGAGGGACATAGATAAGCTGCAGAGCTGGGCTGAGAGGTGGCAAATGGAGTTTAATGTGGGAAAGTGTGAGGTGATTCACTTTGGAAGGAGTAACAGGAATAGAGTACTGGGCTAATGGTAAGATTCTTGGTAGTGTGGACGAGCAAAGAGATCTCGGTGTCCATGTGCATAGATCCCTGAAAGTTGCCACCCAGGTTAATAGGATTGTTAAGAAGGCGTACGGTGTGTTAGGTTTTATTGGTAGAGGGATTGAGTTTAGGAGCCAAGAGGTCGTGTTGCAGCTGTACAAAACTCTGGTGTGGCCACACTTGGAGTATTGCGTACAGTTCTGGTCACCGCATTATAAGAAGGATGTGGAAGCATTGGAAAGGGTGCAGAAGAGATTTACCAGGATGTTGCCTGGTATGGAGGGTAGGTCTTATGAGGAAAGGCTGAGGGACTTGAGGCTGTTTTCGTTAGGGAGAAGAAGGTTAAGAGGTGACTTAATGGAGACCTACAAGATGATCAGAGGATTAGATAGGGTGGACAATGAGAGCCTTTTTCCTCGGATGGTGATGGCTAGCATGAGGGGACATAGCTTTAAAATTGAGGGGTGATAGATATAGGACAGATGTCAGAGGTAGGTTCTTTACTCAGAGAGTAGTAAGAGCGTGGAATGCCCTGCCTGCAACAGTAGTAGACTCGCAAACTTTAAGGGCATTTAACTGGTCGTTGGATCGACATATAGATGATAATGGAATAGTGTAGGTTAGATGGGCTTCAGATTGGTTTCACAGGTTGGCGCAACATTGAGGGCTGAAGGGCCTGTACTGCACTGTAATGTTCTATGTTCTATGTTCTATCTCAGCAGAAACAACTCTAAAACCTGAGCTGGTAACTGCCTGAGAGATTTGTAGCATTTTGCCGTGCAACCAGCCATTGGGTCACAGATTCATACAGCACAGAAAACGCCCTTCAGCCCATCGAGTCTGCACCAACCTGCTGAGCAGTCCCCTAAATAAATACAAAAGATGATTCCAGGGATCTTCCTCATTCATATCAGTTTGAAGTCAATGAGGGTGTTAGACCAGTTCAATGAGGAGCACTCTTGCCTAGTCTGAAAGACAAAATGGAAGGGCTGGAAAAGAAAAGGGAATGATGAGAAACTGACAACCCCTGCAGGCTTGATTAAGAACATGGCATTGGCGAAAATAATCCCTGGAAAGGTAAAATTATACAACCATGCAGCATGGAAAGAGACCTTCAGTTCAACCAGTCTGTGCCAAACATAACCCCAAACTAAACAAGTCCCACCTGCCTGTTCCTGGCCCATATCCCTCCAAACCTTTCCAATTCATGTCCTTATCTAAGTGTCTTTTGAACATTGTAATAGTGCCCACCCACACCACTTCCTCAGGAAGTTCATTCCACACGCGAACCAACTTCTGTTAAAAAATTGCCCCCATGTCTTTTTTACATCTCTGTCCTCTCGCCTTAAAAATTTGGTCCCTATTCTTGAAATACCTCACCCAAGGTAAAAGATACCTACCGTTGACCCTATCTATACACTTCATGATTTTATAAACCTCTATATGGTCTCCTCTCAACCCGTGTTTCAATGAAAAAAGTCCCAGCCTATCCAGCCTCTCCTAGTAACTCAAACCTTCCATGCCTGACAACATCCTGATAAATCTCTTCTGAACCCTCTCTAGCTGAATAATATCCTTCCTATAACTGGGTGACCAGAACTGGACACAGTGTTCCAGGAGAGGCCTCACTAATGTCCTGTACAACCTCAACCTGACTTCCCAGCCCATTTACTCAAAGGACTGACCATCTGGCTTACCTTGTTACAAACACTACACTCATTTCTCCCTAAATGTTTTGAGAGTAAAAACCCAGCTCCTCAAGACCAATGAGCACAACTTGCTCTCAGTCAACTTGGGAGCTCTTCTGTTTGACCCTGAGGGACAGTTTTCTTAATTTCACTGGAGCCCTGCGCATTCTCTGATTTAAATGAATACTTTTGGAGAGTTATAAGCCAAGAGGAATTCTGTAGCGGAGTATGTAACCTTGGGATTCTGAAGGAACAAATTACTGCTGATGCTGGAATCTCTATTGCAAGCAACAATTGCTGGAGACCACAGCAGGACAGACAGCATCCATGGAGAGAGAGCAAGCTAATGTTTCAAGTCTAAACGACTCTTCAGAGCTGAAGTGAAGTGTGGACGGGACAGTATTTATGTTATAGTTTTGGGGGAGGGGTGCGGGGGTAGTGGGTGTAGCGTGCCGGTGGAGAAAAAATGTTGATAGTTCAGGTTGGGTGATCGGAATGTGAGAATGGCAGAACAACAGTGTCTCTCCTGCCAAACCTGAAAGGACAGTAACTGGGATGGGGCGGGGTGGGGGGGGGTGGTGGTGGGGGGGGGGGGGGGGGGGGCGTGGCGGGCGGGGAGGGGAGGACATAATAACAAGCTAAAAAAGGGAAGAAATGGTTCATAATTTAAAGGGGTTGAACTCAATATTAAATCCTGTAAAAGTGCCCAATCTGAAGATGAGATGTTGTTCCTCCAGCTTATGTTGTGATTTGCTTGAGCGCTGCAGCACACCAAGGCCAGACAAGTGGGCATGTGAGCAGGATGCTGTGATAAAATGACCAGCTTTGGGAAAGTTGGGGTCTTGCTTGCACACAGACCGGAGGTGTTCCGCAATACAGTCACCCAGTCTGCTTTTGGTTTCTCCAATGTAGAGTAGGCCACATTGGGTGCAGTGAATACAATATACATGATCGGAGGAGATGCTGGTGAAATGCTGGTTAGGCCCTTGGATGGTGAGCAGGGAGGAGGTGAAGGGGCAGGTGCTGCACCTTCTGTGGTTACATGGGAAGGTGCCGTGGAGAGGGGGATGGTGTTGGTAGTGGAACAACGGACTAGGGTGCCCTGGAGGGAATGATTCCTGAGAAATGTGCACAGGGGGAGTGAGGGGAAGATGTGTTTGATGGTAGCAACCTACACCCACTAGCCCCACACACCCCCCTCGCCAAAACTATGGTATAAATGCTGCCCTGTCCACACTTCACTTCAGCTCTGATGAAGAGTCATCTCACTCGAAACATTAGCTTGCTCTCTCTCCATGGATGCTGTCTGACCTGCTGTGATCTCCAGCATTTGTTGTTTGCATGGGATTCTGAAGGATCCCTAAGCACACCTCCCATCCATGCTGGGATAACAGCTGTTGGGTCTTTGGAAAATACAGACAGTATTTGCAGTACATCACTTTCAAACTGACTGTAGAATTCAATAGTATTTTGATCACTAGTTCACACGGAGTCTTTTCCTATGGCATTATTAACCAACCCTGATCCATGACATAATACGCAATTTAGTTGTATCCGTCTACCCTTTGGCAATGTATTGCTTGAACAAACTATCATACAAACATTCTACAAACTAGTTTTCTAGAATAATCTCGTCAATGTAATTGTAGGTGTAAGGAACAGTGTAAAGCACACTTGTAGAGTGAGGTTTTCAGTTGTTTTAAAAGAAAAGGTAAAATAATTATGCTTCATAGTTTAAGTAGGATTTGTTGACAAAAAATTATTTCGACAAGAGAACTTTTAGTCTGTTTATTACAGTAAATGTCTTAAAAACAGGAAATCATGTTGCATCATCTTTTTGGAATTCCTAAAGAAATGCACGACTAATTTGAAGTCTGCTGAGGAGTAGGGAGCATTATGTGAAGTAAATATAAAATGTTTCTGGACCTCCAAATATCACAGTCAGGTACTGTAGATGTAGATATGTTCTAATGCAATGGTTCACCAAAGGGTTCTATCCTGCAAAAGCGAATTGACCATTCAATTGATCACAGTTGTGTGATTTTCTATTGGTGAAACTGTTGTAATGTATTCAAAAGTGCAGACAAGTGTGTTACTAAACACTCCTTGTTAATTTTGGCCCTGGGATTTTAATATAAAAACAGCCCCGACTCTGAAAAAAGGTCCACTTTTTTGGAAGATAAAAGTAAATCAGAGCATCGTCTCCTCTCTGTCGATCTGCAGGCAATTTGCTTTGTAACGAAGAAATCTGTACTTTCTTCTTTCATTTCCAACTCAACTAGTTACAGTACTATCTTAATAACTGTGTCTAGTATGAATATTTGACTGCTGTGTAAATGAATAAGCATGAAAATAAAGTGAATTAGAGAATCCCCACAGTGTGGAAGCAGACCATTTGGCCCATTGAGTCCACATTAACCCTCCAAAGAGCATCCCACGCAGCCTGCATCTGCACTTAGGCTCCTTGTGGTGGCTTGAAAAACTGCATTTTCAACTTTAACAGTATAAAAACCCTGAGTAAAATCACTTCTGTGTGTAGTTTGGAAGCTACTAGAAAGTGCCAATTTTTTTTTTGCCCAGTCCTTGTAACTCTGCATTTCCTATGGCTAACCCACCTAACCTGCACATCCCTGGACACTACAGGCAATTTAGAGTGGCCAACCCACCTAACCTGCACATCTTTGCACTGTAGGAGGAAAACAGAGCACCTAGAGGAAACCCACGCAGAAATAGGGAGCATGTGTAAACGCCACACAGACATTCGCCCAAGGGCGGAATCAAACCCAGCTCCCTGGCACTGTGAGGTGGCAGTGCTAACGCTGAGTCACCATGCCACCTGTGGCTAGATATGAGAAGTGAACTTAAAAGTTACTTTTCAACAAAGCCTACAGCAAGCTGCATTTTTCTAAGGACAAAAGTTATGAGCATCGCATGGTCATCTCTCTTCACAACAATGTGGAATTTCTGACAAAGATTACACACGCTGTTCTTGAGTCCTGTGATGATAACTCATACTAGACCTCAATGCTAGTTCGAAGGAAACCAAAGCACAATCTGATAAAGGAACACTAGTTTTAATATCTTACTGAAAGTATACCTTGATTCATTTGAAGACAGACATAAGTACAGGAGACCTTCACTTCAGATTCACCCTGAACCGGGGTCATATCCTCTCGGGGAATCAAGGAAATATCAAGGTGATACTTGATGGATATCCTCACTCTCTTTTAAAGTCTGGTATCCATATGAAGTAGACGTTGAAATGTGAAATTTCTCATATAGGTAGGAGCCAGCTATTTCCTCTTTTTAGCATTTATTTCGCTTTGCAAAACATGATCTTTGTATAGCCACCAAAATTGCACACTTTCTTACAATAATACCATAGAATCCCTATGGTGTGGAAGCAGCCATTCAACCCATCCAGTCCACACCGACCCTCTGAAGAGTATCCCACCCAGTCTCTGTAACCTTGCTTTTCCCAAGGCTAACCCGCACATCCCTGGACACTGTGGGCAATTTAGCATGGCCAATCCACCTAACCTGCACATCTTTGGTCTGTGGGAGGTAACTGGAGCACCTGGAGGAAACCCACACAGACGCGGGGAGAACATGCAAATTTCAGACAGACGGTCATGCGAGGATGGAATCAGACCTGGGTCCCTGCCACTCTCAGGCTGCAGTGTTAACCACTGAGCCACCGTGCGACCCTTGTATTGCTTTATGCTTGCCTAAAATTTAAACTAACTTATCTACTCTTCCCTACCAAACATTTGGTGAACCCCAAACCTATTCTTTCTAGTGGGGGAATATTTTCTGAGGAGTTCCAGCTGACTCTTACAGTATCGGATAAGTGCTATCTAGTTAATAAAGAATTGTACTGTAGACTAATGGGAAGAAGATAAATACGCTTGATTGGCCCTTTTGTGGGTGGTATTTGGGCTCTTTAGACCCAATGTACATGTCTTGGAGTTTAACTGTCTTTGGCTGAAATTGAAGGAGATTAATTGAGAGATACGTTGAATCATGATAGCTCCAAGTGGGGAATTTGAGATTCTGATCACGAGACAGCTGGTGAAAAAAGGTTGGCCTTCTAACCAGCCTGCATCTGCACTTACGTCCCTTGTGGTGGCTAGAAAAACTACATTTCCAACTTTAACAAAATAACAATCCTGGGGTTGTGTGCGCAGTTTGGAAGCTACTAAAAATGCCAATTGTTTCTTTTCCCCCAAACTGAAAATATGTGCTAGGGTTATTATGAAGAATTTATGATGTTCCCCATTTTCTATTTCCAATTACATATGTTTGAAACCGAAAGCAGAGGTAAAGATTCCCCTAACATGCAGTCTGAGAAAACAGCCCTCATGGAGCAAGTCCCCAGATCAGTCATCCCTCTGGGATCTCTTAGTAAGAAAATGCTCGAAATCGTTCCAAATTGGCATGGATTCCTTCTTTGGATTCTCGCCCAGCAAGAACTGGCCCGAGGCTGCACAAAATGATTTCACATTGACCTTTAGAAACAACACAGAGCGCTTTCATCAAATTAATTGCTATCTAATTCAAGCCCGTATTGAAGAAAATATACTCTCAGAAAACCCTTTTGCAAGAGGCAGGCTCAGTGTGAGTCCGCAAGATGCCAGCAGGGTAACTGTTCAAGCTCTTGAAATGTGATAGGAGTCTACTGATGAGGTGTTAGCGGTGAATGGGAGAGACTGGGGGGAGCAGAGTTTCTGGCTGTGCGCCCCTTTGGATCAAGAGAGCAGAGTGAATGGAGGACTATCAAAGAGGAACCCTGTTCATTTTGTGTTCATTATTTTAAATGGATAGTAAATTGCTGTCTCCATTATGAGTGTTTACTTCGCTGCAGAAGCATAGAAAAGTTACAGCGCAGAAAGATGCCATTCAGCCCATCATGTCTGTGATAGTGCAATAAACTAGCCTCCCTTTCTGATCCCATTTACCAGAAGGGGTCCATTGCGTTGCAGGTTCTAATGTTTCAAGTACAGATCTAGGTTCCTTTTAAATGTATTCAGGGTTTTTGTTTCAAGCACCAAACTGGGAAGTGAATTCCAGTCACTCACCACCTCTGGGTGAAAAAGATTCACCTCATGTCATAGAATCCTTACAGTGCAGACAGAGGCTTTTTGGCCTATTGAATCTGCACTGGCCCTCTGAAGGACATCCCAGCCACACCCACCCCTCTGCCCTATAACCCTGCATTTCCCATGGCTAATTCACCTAACCTGCACATCTCTGGGCACTATAGCATGGCCAATCCACCTAACCTGCACATCTTTGGATTGTGGGAGGAACCCCATGCATATAAATATCGCAAAGACAGTCATGCAAGGCTGGAATTAGAACTTGGGTCCCTGGTACTGTGAGGCAGCAGTGCTATTCACTGTGCCACCCAATGTCCCCTCTAATCTGTCTACTGATCACCTTAAATCTGTATCCCCTGGTAAATGATCTCTTGGCTGGAGATGTGAGTCTTCCTTCCCACCGTTTCCAAGGCCCTCATTATTTTATACATCTTGATCACATCACTCCTCTGTCATAAGGAAAACGACCCTCACCTTTTCAATCATTCCTCATAGCTGCGATCTGCAAGTCACACAATCATAGTCAGAGAGTCATTCAGCACGGAAACAGAACCTTCAGCTCAACCAGTCCACGCTGAACATGATCCCAAACTAAACTAGTCCCACCTGCCTGCTCCTGGCCCATATCCCTCCAAACGTTTACTTATTCGTGTGCTTATCCAAATGTCCTTTAAACATTGTAATAGTACTCACATTCATCACTTCCTCAGGAAGATCATTTCACACACGAACCACCCTCTGTGTAAAAAATTTCCTTCTTATGTCTTTTTTAAAAGTCCCTCCTCCCACCTTAAAAATGTACCCCCTAGTCCTGAAATTCCCCCATCCTAGGGAAAAGACAACTGCATTAACTCTATCTATACCTCTCATTAACTTATAAATTCCTTTCAGGTAGCCTCTCCTATGCTCCAGGGAAAAAAGGGCCCAGCCTATCCAGCTTTTCTTTATAGCTCAAACCTTCCACACCTGGCAACATCCTGGTAAATCTCTACTGAACCCTCTCCAGCTTGATAATATCCTTCCCATAATTGGGCAGTCAGAACTGGACACAGTATTCCAGAAGAGGCCTCACCAATGTCCTGTACAACCTCAACATGACTTCCTAATTCCTATACTCAAAGGACTGAGCAACGAAGGCGAGCATGCCAAACGCCTTTTTAATCATCCTGTCTAAATAGGACACAAACTTCAAAGAATTATGTATCTGCACCCCGAGGTCCTTCTGTTCTACAACACTGCCCATGACCCTACCATTAACTGTATAAGCCCTACCCTTGTTTGTTGTACCAAATGCAATACCTCACATTTATCCAGATTGAATTCCATCTGCCATTTTTTAGCCCATTGACCCTTTTGATTAAGATCCGTCCGTAATCTTAGAAAAATGAGGAAATGTTGGTGTCTTCCGCAAACTTACTAACCATCCCTTCTCTATCCTCATCCAAATCATTTATATAAATGGCGATCAAAAGAGGACCCACAACCAATCCCTGAGTCCTTGCAACATTGTCGTAAATCTCTTCTGTACTCTCTCTCTCAAGGCCAATTATATCTTGACATAATGTGGTGAGCAAAACTGTATACGAACTTGCAACGGTGGCCCAACTTGTGTCTTAAACAGTTTTAATATTGTATCAAAGTGCTCATGTTTATTACTTCACCCAATGAAAGAACATATCCATTTACCTTCTTTACCACCTTACTTATCTGTTCTACCACTTTCAGAGACCAATGGACATGCACTTGAAGATCTCTCACTTCCTCTAACACCCTCAATACTTTCCCGTTTATTGTGAATGCCTTAGCTTTATCAGGCCACCCCAAATGCATAGCCTCATGCTCATCCAAATTGAATTCCATTTGCCACTTTTCCAACCACTCAACCCAGACCATAGTATCATCCTGCAGTCAACTGCCATCCTCTTTATTGTTATCTGCCCAGCCAGTTTTTGTGTTCTCTGCAAATTTCTCAATCATGCCTTTCATTTTATGTGCAAATCATTAACATAAAAAGCAAAGAACCCATCACTGAGCACAGTGGAACGCAACTGGAAACTGCTGTCCATTCACCAACACATTCATTGATCTCTACACTTTGTTTCCTGTCACTGAGCCGATTTTGGATCCATAGCACCATGTTCTCCCGTACTGCATGGGCATTAATTTTTCTGACTAGTCTACCATTTGGAATCTTGTCAAATTCTTTCCTAAAATTCAGACAGACAACATCCACTGCACTACACACATATGCCTTTTATACATCTACAACTCGGTTATTATGATATGACCTACCCTAAACAAAATCATGCTGACTATGTCTGACTAATCTCCTCCTTTCCTAGTAACAGTTCATCCTAATTCTCAGTATTAATCCTAGTAATTGCTCTCCACAGAGATCAGACTGACAAGCCTATAGTAATTTGGCCTGTACCTTGGACTTTAGTCAACAATAGTACAATGTATGAAGATCTCTGATCCTCCAGTACCTCACCTCTATCTAGTGAGGATGGGAGAATGGTTCTGAGATGATCACTATTTCCAGCTTGGTTTCCTTTGATAGCCTAAGGTATAATTCATCCAACCCTGGTGTTGGAAGGAGGTCAGTTCTTCTGGTACTGGTGTTTATCTTATCTGATATTTCACATTCCTCCTCTTTATGTCTGCGTGGTCCCTCTTCTTTGTAAATACAGAGACAAGATACTCACTGAGGACTCATTTCACGTCTTCTACAACTGTGTACAAATGACCATGTACATCTCTGATAGGCCAACCTTTTCCTTCGTCATCCTTTTAGTCTTACTGTACTGACATCTATGGATTTCCTTTAATTTTAATGGCCAATTTTTTTTGTATCTTCTCTTTGTTTCCCTAACTTCTTTTTTCACCTCCCTCTTGTAATTTCTATAGATCTCTAATCTTCCGAGAGTTTTGCCTTTCTGAAGTTATTAAAAGCTTGAAATTTCTTTCATCTGACCCTGCGTGCTGCTGGACAATGAGGGTGGGCTTTAGATCTGGAATACCAACCCTTTATCTTTGTGGGGATATGTCTACATTCTGCCCATAGAATCTCACTTACGAGTGCCTACCAATGATTGATCAATGATTTTCCATTCAAATTTAATGAGTCCACTTTTGCCTGGTCATCCATTCCTGCAGTTTTTAAAAATTCATTCACAGGATGAGGGTGTTGCTGGCTAGGATAGCATTTATTGCCCATCCCTAATTGCCCAGGGGATAGTTAAGGGTCAACCACATTGCTGTGGGTCTAGAGACTCATGTAGGCCAGACCAGATAAGGATGGCAATTTCCTTCCTTAAAGGACATTAGCGACCAAGATGGGTTTTTTCAAAAATTGGCAATGGATTCATGGTCTTCATTTGACTTCTAATTCCAGATTTTTATTGAATTCAAATTCCACCATCTGCCAGAGCAGGATTCGAACCAACCTGGATCCCTAGAACATCAGAGATAACAAGGTGTGGAGCTGGGTGAACACAGCAGGCCAAGCAGCATCATAGGAGCAGGAAAGCTTGACGTTTCGGGCCTAGACCCTTCATCAGAAATTTTCTGATGAAGGG
>JAHRHZ010000099.1:2742842-2758940 GCA_024137785.1 Ginglymostoma cirratum
CCAGCTCCACACCTTGTTATCTCGGATTCTCCAGCATCTGCAGTTCCTATTTTCTCTCCCTAGAACATTACCTGCATTCCTGGACTAACAGTCAGGCAATAAGATCGATTGGCCATCACCTTCCCATCCAACTGTTGAGTAATCCAATATCCTGACTTAGAAAGTGTGTTTCCGGGTGTGAAGCTAATACCAGCCAGGCAGCTAACAGTTATGCCAGTTCCTGATGTTCAAAGCCTACAGTTTTAAATTCTCGTTCACTTGTTTAAATACCTTCGTGGTATTGTCAGTCCCTACCGCTGCTCCCTATCCCTCAATATTTTCTTTTTCTGACCACGGCTCCTGAACGTCTTCTCTCCCCTTTTCCCCAACATTTCTGACTCTCCCTTCAGCTGCCTCAGTTCCACACAACAGAATACCCTCATCAAAACTCTTCTCTTCCCTCTCCCACCAAAAAGACTCCATTTAAAGCTTACCTTTAGCCAATGGTTACTCCTTGCTCACACCAAGGGGTTAGTCATCATCATCCCAGTTCCTCCTGACTTCATTTGATTCCCGATTCCCAAAGCCAATGCTTATCCCTTGTTCCTTCTTTGCCTCAGAGCTCTTTTGTTTCTGGTTCTGTCACTGTTGACCTCCCCTTTTTATACGTTTAGGGTGCTACATAAATACGGGCTGTCACTTTCAGCTGGTAAATGGCTAACTGGTTTACAACTCCCTGTTGGCTCCTTCTCCCACATTCCAAAATAGTTATGTTTGCAAACTTCCAACCTACAAACTCTGCTCTCAAACCTCGAGCATGCTGGAAATGCAAAGCCAATATTTCCGTCGTCTCTGTAGCCATCTCTTTTAAAACCCTTGTTACAGAGGTAGTAGGAACTGCCGATGCTGGAGAATCTGAGATAACAAGGTGTAGAGCTGGACAAACACAGTAGGCCAAGCAGCATCAGAGGAGCAGGAAGGCTGACATTTCGGGTCGAGACCCTTCTTCAGAAATGGGGGAGGGGAAGGGGATTCTGAAATAAATAGAGAGAGAGGGGAGGCGGATGGAAGATGGATAAAGAAGGGTCTAGACCCGAAAAGTCAGCTTTCCTGCCCCTCTGATGCTGCTTGGCCTGCTGTGTTTAACCAGCTCTACACCTTGTTATCTCTTTTAAAACCCTAGAGGGCAGTCCATCACATTCAGGGTTGGTTAACTTTTAATGTTCTCTGCAGCATTATTTCTTTTCTCATAATGATTAAAACCCTTATTTTCTGCTGGCCCTTGGATTCCCATCACTGCCAGAATGTTTTGTGTCTACTCTGATACAAAACGTGCTTGTTTAATATAGAAGTAAAATACTGCAGATACTGAAAATCTGAAATAAATGCAGACAATACTGGAGAAGCTGAGCAGGTCTGGCAGCATCTGTGAGGAGAAAAACAGTGTTAATGTTTCGAGACCAGTATAACCCATCTTTGGAAGACTTCATCCAGTTCTGAGAAAGAGTCGTACTGGACTCGAAATGTTATCTTTGTTTCTCTCTTCACAAATGCTGCCAGACCTGCTCAGTCTCTCCAGCAATTTCTGTATTTTGTTGCTTAATATTTTTGCCAATTCTTTACTCTTCGTTATGATTTCACCTGCCTCTGCCTTTAAGGGTCCCAGATTTACTTTCAACAATCCCTTCCTGTTTTCACAATAGACGTTTTTAGAATGATTTCTCTAACAAGTTGACATTCACACCCCATTTTCTCTTTCTGTACTAGCTTCTTTGTCATCCTTTGTGGAAGTTTAAAATCTTTCCGGGCGTCTTGAATAACATACTGAGGGTGAGGTGGAAGGACTATCTATGTATGTGACCTAAGAGATTATATAGCATAGAAACAGACCCTTGGGTCCAACATGTCTGTACCAACTAGATATCCTAATCTGACCTAGCCCCATTTGCCAGCATTTGGTCTCCATCCCTCTAAATCCTTCCTATTCATGTACCCATCCAGATGCCTATTAAATGTTGTAATTGTACCATATCCACCACTCTGAAGCCTTAGAAATTAACAATAAGATCAATGTTAGCAATTCACAATAAATCTTCGAACCCTAGCCCTGACTACAATGCAGTTAGAAGAAAAGGGCAATGACTGAAGAACAGCAGTGGATACATGATCAGTTTCCCATGACGAAGAATTATGGATCTCAAAATTTCTTTGTCAAGGAGCCAAATGCAAAATAACTAGTTCTCCAGAGGAAGGAAAATTCAATGTGCTGGTTGTTCCCAATGATTCTTATCAGCCAGATCCGGCCAATCTCAGCTGTTCCGCCAGACCTTGATCTCAAATACTAAACCCTGCCCACTACTTCAGAATCGTGCTGAAAGATACGTACGAATTAAAAGCAGGAGTAGGCCACTCAGGCCCTTGAACCTTCTCTGCTACCCAATATGAGAATGGCTGACCTGATTCTTCCACATTCCCCCAACAACCTTTTCCTTTACCAAGAACCTATCTCCTTCTGCCTTAAAGATATTGAAAAATTCTTCTTCCATCATTTATTTGAGAAAGTGATCTTCGAAGACTAATGACCACCTGTGAGAAAAAAAAATTCCTCATCTCTGTCTTAAAAGGGTGACCCCTAGTTCTATAAATGCCCACAAGAGGAAACATCCTTTCCACATGCAACCTGTAAAATCCCATCAGGATCTTATATGTTTCAGTCAAGTCACTTCCTCCATTTCTAAACTCCAATAGATACAAGTCTAGTCCGTCCAGCCTTTCCTGATAAGACAACATGCTTATTCCAGCAAATAATCTACTAAATCTTCTCTTAACTGCTTCCAATACACGTCTATCCTTTGTTAAATAAGGAGATCTATACAGAGCTTCAGATTTAAAGGAACTATTGTGAGGCCTTGCTGAGCCTTACTGCAGTGCCTCTTGTAGATCGTATATGCTGCTGCCACTGTGCAGGGCATAGGGGAGGGCATCAATGGTTAAGATGGTGCCAATCAAGTCAATTCAGCTTTGTCCTGAATGGTACCGACTTGTTGTAGCTGCACTCATTCGGGAAAGTGGTGAACATTTCATCACAGTCCCGAGTCGTGTCTTGTATGGGTGAGTTACTCGCTGCAGTACTCCTAGCTTTTGACTTGATCTTGTAGCTACAGCATTTATATCACCAGATCAGTTCAGTTTCTGGTCAATTGTAAGCCCTAGGATGCTGATAGGGGTATTCAGCGATGCTAATGCCATTTAATATAAGTAGAGATGGTAAGATTCTTCCGTGATGGAAGTGATCATTGACTGGCACTTGTGTAATACAGTTGCTACATACTGCTTATGCAGGTCTTGCTTAATATGGACATGGACTGTGAGGTACCCTGAGTAAGGGTGGCATAGTGGTTAGCACTGCTGCCTCATATTGCCAGGGACCTGGGTTTGATTCCACCCTCAGGTGATTGTCTGTGTGGAGTTTGCACATTCTCCCTGTGTCTGCATGGGTTTCCTCCCACAGTCCAAAGATGTGCAGATTAGGTGGATTGCCCATGCTAAATTGCCTGGTGAGTGTAAATTAGGTGGATTAGCCATGGGAAATGTAGGGTTATAGGGAAAGTGTAGGGAGATGGGCCTGGGTGGGATGCTCTTCAGAGGGGCAGTGTGGACTTGTAGGGCTGAATGGCCTATTTCCATACTGTAGGGATTTTGTGATGAATAGTGCAAAACATTATGCAATCAGCAAACATTCATAGTTTTGATCTTATGATGAGGGAAGGTCATTCACAAAGCAGCTGAAGATCATTGAGCCTAGGACGTCTCCCACAGAGAGCTGAGATAACTGACCTCCATCAACCATCTTCCTGTGAGTCAGGTATGACTCCAACCAGTAGAGAATTTCCCCCGATTCTCACTGATCCCAGTTTTGCTCAGGTTACTTGATGCCACGCTGAATCTAACACAGTCATGATGTCAATTGCAGTCACTCTCACCTCTGCAGTTCAGCTCTTTTGTCTATGTTTAGACGAGAGGCTGTAATGAGGTCAGGAACTGAGTGGCCCCGAGGGAACCCAAGATGAGTTTTAACGAACAGCTTATTCCTTTGCAAGTGCCGCTTGTTAGCACTATTGATGACCCCTTCCAAAACTTTGATGATAACTGAGAGTAGAGTGATAGAAGCTAATTTGTCAGGTTGGATTTGTCCTGCTTTCTGTGCACTGACATACCTGGGAAATGTTCTACATTGTTGGGCAGATGCCAGTGCTGTAGCTATACTGGAGCAGCTAGGCTTGGGGAGTGGCAAGTTCTGGTGCTCAAGTCTTCAGTACAATTGCTGAAATGTTGTCAGTCCAATAGCTTTTGCACATCCAGTGCCTCTGACTGTTTCTACATATCACATGGAGTAAATCAAATTGGCTGAATTGACATCATGGCTGCATTTGATTGAGTGTTGTGTCAAGGAGCCCTAGCAAAACTCGAGTCAGTAAGAATCAGGGGGAGCCTCTCTACTGGTTGGAGTCGTACCTGGTACACAGGAAGATGGTCGTGCTTGTTGGTGGTCAGTCATCTTAGCTCCAGCACACTTCTGGAGGAGTTCCTCAGGGTAGTGTCCTAGGCCCAACCACCTTCAGTTGCTTCGTGAATGACCTTCCCTCATCATAAGGTCAAAATTACGAATGTTTGCTGATGATTGCAGAAAGTCCAGCACCATTCGGGACAGCTCACAATCCATGTCCATATGTAACATCCAGTCTTGTGCTGATCAGCAGCAAGTAACAATTACATCACACAAGTGTCAGGCAATGATCATTTCCATCACAGAAGAATCGGAATTTCACTCCTTATATTAAATGGCATTAGCATTGCTGAATACTGCTATCAGCATCCTATGGGGTTACCATAGACCAGAAACTGAATTAGACCTGTGATATAAATACTGTCGCTACAAGAGCAGGTCAAAGACAAGGAATACTGCAGTGAATAACTCACCTCCTGCTTCTTATAGCCAGTACACCATCTACAGCACGCAACTCAGGAATGTGATGGAATATTCCCTACTGCCTGAATGAGAGCAGCTCCAACAGGTTGGCAAGATTTAGAACAGGAATGCCCACTTGATTGGCACCACCTTCACCACTAATGCCCTTCCTTACCTCTGCACAGTGGCAGCAGCATGTACTATCTACATGAGACGCTGCAGTGAGGCTCACCAAGGCTCCTCTGAAAGTGGCATCTGTGATGCTGGGGACCTCCGGAGGTTATAGCAAATGCTTTAGCTTTGCATTTTGCACTGATGCTCTGGGCTGATGGGGAACTGATTTATTTGCAGAGCTTCCAACTCCTGTTCGTTCCTTCAATCATGAAACGTACTTGTTTAATGGTCTATCACCATTATTCACCACTATACTGAATAGAACGTAAGACATTGTGTTCAGCATCATGCAGTTTCACACAAACACATTTCTCAAGAAATAAACCATTGAAACAGGTCAAAACCCACATGAAGTGATCTGCTCCAAACCACTAACAGGTGCACCACCATTTCTTCAGTATTTATTTGTTCAAAGTCCAAAGACTTGGAAGTGAGATATAGGACAGATATCAGGATGAAGGGAACTGACAGGCTGAGCACATTACCCAATCCATACAAAGACTAGGATATTCCCTTGATCTACACAGTGATGCTCTAGATTACAAAGTTTAAGATATTCTTAAGGTTGATGTGCTACACTTTGACCACAGCCTAAACGAACAGTTGCAATTTGGCAACAGCTGAAGATGAGCTCTAAGTGTTGCAAAAAATCATTATCCAGTGATGGCCTTGCGGTATTAAAGAAATACCTGAGAAGATTTATTCATTTTGGCCACAAACCTCAGGTGAACTTGATATTTCACAATAAGTCAATTTCAGGGGGAACAAGTTCTGATACCAAAAGCATTATGTCAAAATATCCTGACCATGTTAGGCTAGGGGCATGTACATATCGAACATACAAGAAAGCTAACACATGACTCTGTCTACTGACCAGGGATGGAGCAAGACATGCAGCGACTCATAAATGCATGTGAGACATGCCAAACGTATCAACCTCAGCAGAGGACGGAGACTTTACATTCACCCTAGATTCATCCATTCCTTGAATGAAAGTTGCAATAGACCTATTTGCAGTTCACAGAGAAGATGAAATCCTTCTAATGGATTACTCTTTAAATTTCCTATAGTTTAAGAACTTAACATTGCAATGAGTGTGACAGCCATTGACGTGAAGGGCACTCCTTTCAGCTTATTTGGTATCAGGAACAAATAGTGTCCATTATTGGATCATAGTACAGTGACATCTCATTTCAAGACATGTTTACTCACTGGGGAGTGACCCACATCACATCACCACTCCACAATACACGTCCAATTATTCTAGAAGATCCTACATTGCGATCAATTCATTGCTCATTTAGTGTCGAGCAATGAAGCAAGATTTTTGCATTGCATTGCTTCGTTTTTGCGCATCATCAAAGGAGAAAGGATTATTATCCTTAACACAAATGATTCCCAGAAAGCAAGTGTGAACAACCTTGCCAATTGTGTAACCTCTCCAAAATGTAGGGTATTCACCTTCAAAGACAGAGGTGAAAAAAAGAGATACACTATGAGTGATCAGGTAGAGAGATAGCAGAACTATGCACTGGTAGACAGTGTAAGGTAGAAATCCAAATACGTACACAGGGATACCAACAAAGTTGCCTAGAATAAGTAACCACCACAGATCATGCAAAATTGTTACTGACCATGGTGCTATTTTGCAAATGGATAGGAGTCAGTCCAGCCCAGTGTATGGCACACCCTGTCGATGGTGAATACGCAGCAACTAGAGGCAACATAATCAAATTGTCAAGCAAATAGAAAAGAGAGCAGTGTGTCTCTCTCCACACAGGTACACGATCACCAGATCAGGCCGAGTTACCTAACCTTGAAAGCATTACATTGAAATTTGAAATGTTTGTCTATTACAGGAAGGATATTATTAAGCCAGAGAGGGTTCAATAGACATTTATCAGGATGTTGCCAGGTATGGAAGATTTGACTTATAAAGGAAGGCTGGATAGGCTGGGACATTCTTCACGGAGCATAGGAAGTTGACAGCTAACCTGATAGAAGTTTATAAAATAATGAGAGGTATGTATAGACAGTGGTAGTTGTCTTTTTCCTGGGATGGGGAATTTCAAGACGAGGGGGCACATTTTAAGATGAGAGGACAGCGATTTAAAAAAAGACACGAGGGGCAAATTGCATACACAGAGGGTGGTTCAAGAGTGGAATGAACGTCTTGAAGAAGTAGTGGACGTGGGCACAGTTACAATGTTTAAAAGACATTTGGATAAGTACATGAATAGGAAAGGTTTGGAGGGATAGGGGCCAGGAGCAGGCAGGTCGGACTAGTTTAGTTTGGGATTATGTTCAGCATAGACCAGTTGGACCAAAGGATCATACATCTTGTATGACGTTATGACTTGATAAGCACTTTTTTTAAAACCTTGTTGCAAAGTTATTGAATTATCATATATGTTTACCTGGCTAGAATAAGATTTTATCTTAGTACGAAAGAGGATGTTGTGTTATGTCTTATGGTCAGTACATTAATATACCTTTAAGAGACATATCCATGATACCGGAACTGTATTACAGCATGTAGTCTGAGGATACAGAAGTCTCGTATTCCATTTTACCTGGTGTTCATGCTACTGGAAGGATGTTACTCTGTGTAACTTTGTAGCATCATACCAGCTCAAATAACATGTGCCTGAGGAATGGGATGTTGCTCTATCATTGTCAATTGTGACAACATCTGTTGGATTCTTCAATAGCATGACATCTATGCCCAGTTTCTCTTGCTACAGGAGACAACAAAAGTATTGCTAGATTAACTAAAACAACCTGCTGGTTGCAAAATCACATCAGAACCAGGCAGCACAGCCTCAGAATATGAGGTAGGCCATTTAGGATTGAAATGTGGAAGAAGTTCTTCATTCAGGATGTGGTGAATCTTTTGAATTCTTTGTCCCAGGTGGTGGTGGAGACTCCGCGATGAGAATGATCAAGACAGAGATTTATAGATTTCTACATATAAGTGACATCAAGGGACATGGGGGTAATGCAAGGAAATTGCATTCAGGCAGAAGATCATTGAATGGTGCAGCAGACTCAAAGTTCTGAATGGCCTATTGCTGCTCCTATCCCTTATGTCCTTATGCTTCAATGGGATCGCCTCCCACTCTTTTAAATTCTTGAAAATACAGACCCAATCTCCCTCAGTGTCTCCTCAGAGGTAAATCCCACCCTCCCAGGATTCATCTGATGAACCTGCGATCCTCTCCATTCATCTTATCCACAGTGCTCCCTCAATCCTGTTCCCATAAAACCACCAGCCAGCTTCCTTTCCTATTGGCATTCTGGGAATCCCAGTGAGGGACCCCTGTTGGGGAACAGACGATAACAATACGATCTTTCTCCTCTCAGATCTAGAACAAAGGACAAAGAAAATTACAGTACAGGAACAGGCCCTTCGGCCTACCAAGCCTGCACCGACATGCTGCCCGTCACAACTAAAAATCCCTACCCTTCCAGGGACCGTATCCCTCTATTCCCACCCTATTCATGTATTTGTCAAGACGCCCTTTAAAAGTCACTACAGTATCTGCTTCCAATACCTCCCCTGGCAGCGAATTCCAGGCACCCACCACTCTCCGTGTAAAAGACTTGCCTATTACATCAGCTTTAAACCTTGCCCCACACACCTTAAACCCATGGCCTCTTGTAACTGACTCTTCCAACTGGGAAAAATCTTCTGATTGTTCACTCTGTCCATGCCCTTCATAATCTTGTAGACCTCTATTGGGTCGCCCCTCAACCTCCGTCAGTGCAGCTTTTTCCCATTAAGCCTGTTCAGCAACTGTCCCAGCTACAGTGCATCCCTCAGCACACAGTCCTGAATTTTGGACTGTGCCAGTCTCCAATACTCCGTTATGGACAGCTTCTCGCATTGGGAAACCAACAGCTTTCATAAAGACTAAAGAGCATCATTCATTAATTTGACAGTCCTCCAGCAACAGGTGAAGTCTGTCTTGCAGTGCACCCCTAGGAGGTGGTGAAGGAGCACAGAGCCCTGCTTCAGATCCCATTGTCATTCGGCAGCACAAAATTGTCACCACTGATGTCCAAAACTGCACATTGTCTGTTTAAATATTGATGGTGGAAAAACCCAGCCTTTATTCAAAGATGAAAACCGAGCGCCGGGCTTCGTTTGGCACCAGCTGTTATTTCACACCCTTCTGCTGACATCGGCGGTGTTGGGTTCCCTGAACTGAGACTCCATTTCCTTGTAATGGCCGCTACAGTTGGTGATCAACACCTCAGGAGTCCCAGGTATGTGTGTCCTTATCAACCAGATAATGCTATGAGTTGCTGTGCAATCTAAAACTGTTTATCAAAGGTCACAAGTTAATCTGTTCTGTTATAAACCCAACTGCACTAGCACACTTGCTTGTGTCCTTCTGTTCAAGTTCATCTGGAAAAGCCCTGTCTAAGGTCATCGTCAACTGGGTCAGGTCTGCTCTGGGATTGTTGATTCACCCTGAGCAAACCTGTGCTGTACCGGGCAGAGTGATCTCTGAGAGTCTCACACTCCTCAGGGGTACAGTTGCCTACGCGCAGGACAGCGGGGTGGGCGCCTGCCTCATCAGCCTGGACCAGGAGAAGGCCTATGACAGGATATCACACCCTACGTGTGTGCTGTGCTCTCCAAAATGGGCTTCGGGGAAGGAATCTGGAAATGGATCCAGCTGCTCCACACCAACATCGTTCATTCAGTCTCAATCAATGGGTGAGAATCAGAAAGCTTGTCAATCAGTTTCAGAGCCAGGCAGGGCTGCCCACTCTCGCCTGCCTTGTTTGTGTGTTGTATAGAGCTTTTTGCTGAGTCCATCAAGAAGGAAGTGAGTCTGAGAGGACTGACTATTCCAGGCAGTGGAGGCCTGCAGGTCAAATCCTCTCTGTACATGAATGATGTTGTTTTCTGTTGAATCTGCTGTTGGTGTACTCATGAGCATCTGTGATAAAAGGTACTGCAGATGCTGGAGAATCCGAGATAACAAGGCGTGGGGCTGGATGAACACAGCAGGCCAAGCAGCATCATAGGAGCAGGAAAACTTGACGTTTCGGGCCTAGACCCTTGATGATGCTGCTTGGCCTGCTGTGTTAATCCAGCCCCATGCCTTGTTATCTCATGAGCATCTGTGACCAGTTTGAACTGGCCTCAGGAGACAGGGTAAATTGAGGCAAAAGTGAGGCCATGCTTTTTGGGAACTGGGGCAACGAATCCTTTATCCCCTTTACCATCAATGTCAGGTTATCTGAAGGTGCTGGGAATATGGTTTTGAGGGACCAGGGTATGTGCTAAACCTTGGAAGTAGCATATCGCCAAGGTGAGGCAGAAACTGGGCAGATGGGAGCCCCGCTCCCCCTCCATTGTGTGTAAAAGCCAGGTCATTAGATGTGAGGTACTCTGTCTGCTGTTGTGTGTGGCACAGGTCTGGCCCATTCCCAGAATCTGCCCCATTGCAGTCACCCGAGCCATTTTCCATTTCATCTGCAGGTCAAAGATGGGCCGTGTCTGCAGGGACACCATGTACAAAGCCCTGGATAAGGTTGTGGAGGAACGTACCCAATGTTGCCCTCATCCTGATGACCACCTTTTTGCGTGGTTGCGTCGAGCTGTGTGTAGACCCTTGGTATGTAAACGCCAAGTGTCACTATGTACTGAGGTTCTACCTGTCCCTGGTGTAGCAAACAATGGGACTGGCCTGGTTGATGCAGAGTTCTCAAAGTCGTTGGACCATTCCATATCACCTGTCCCTCATGGAAAAATTTACAGACAATGGCTGGGATGAATCAGGATGTTCAGAAAGGAAGGGAAAGTTCCTTTTATTTCAAACATATATTTCATTCATAAGTAAGTAACTACGACAAACACAACACAGAAAATGCAGATGGTACAGTGGAATTTTTGATGTTCCTCATTACTTCAATCCAGTTGCAACAAAAAAGACATTTCCTAATGGAAACTGTTTACATTCCCATTAAAACTATGAAGGGATCTCGAAATGTGACAGACTCCTGTTATACTTCCGCAGGAAGATCTCAGACAGAGGCATTTCCCCACTGTGTTTTGACGGCAAACTTTAGCGCGTAGTCCTGGACCTTGGAATGTGCCAGTCTGCAACACTTGGTTGAGGTCAACTCTTTGCACTGCAGGACCAACAAGTTTCATGCAGACCAAAGGGCATCTGTTACCAAGTTGATGGTCCTCCAGTTGCAGTCAATGTTTGTCTTGGTGTATGTTCCTAAGAACAGCCTGTAGGGCCGAGAGTCCTGGATCATGAAGCTGCTCAGGATGAACCTCGACAAAAACCACTGCATCTTTTTCCAGACGTCCTTTGCAAAGGCACATTCCAGAAGGAAATATAGACAGTCTCTAACACCCACACAGCTGTTGAGGGCAGCGTTTGGTGGCATGCAGGAAGAATCTGATGGGTAGTGCACTTTCTCACCACCAGTCAAGCAATGTCTTGGTGCTTATTGGAAAGTTCTGGTGATGAGGCCTTCTGCCAAATGGCTTTGACAGTCTGCGCAGGGAACCAACCGATAAGATCCACCCTCTCCTTTTCCTGCAGGGTCTCGACCCGTGCCTGATGGACTTGTCATCCAAGAGGCAGTGGGGAAAGACCACTGTCTGAGATCTTCCTGCTAAAGTATAATGGGGGTCTGTTACATTTTGAGATCCCATCATAGCTTTAATGGGAATGTAAACAGTTTCCCTTCATGATTAGGAAATTTCTTTTTTGTTGCAACTGGATTGAAGCTGTAATGAGGAACGTCAAAAATTCCACTGTACTTTCTGCATTTTCTGTGTTGTGTTTGTCGTAGTTACTTACTTATGAATAAAATATATTTTTGAAAAAGAAAGAATTTTCCCTTCCTTCCTGAATGTCCTGATCAATCCCTGACATTGTCTGTACCTTGCCGATGTGGTTATTATTCTGTAAGCCAGGAGTTGTCAGCGACGCTGAGGATACTGGAAACCATTGTCTTCAGCCCCTGTCCACACACACCAACAATCCAACACTGCAACAGCAAACCAGAATTTGAAACCTTGGCTGATCTGATCTTTTCCTGCTCTCACCACAATGATATCACGTCAGCTTTTGCGCTGCTGACTCTGAAATCACTGACTTCATTAAGCATACTTTAGGCACCTTTCTGGTTTCATGGCTCAGTTCCATTTTGACCATTCATGCAGCTTCTAATGTGAACTTTATAAACATAAATTAGATCAAAAGGGTACTTGGTTTGTAGCCTGAAGACCTCCTGATGATCTTAAATGACTGGAAGTGGTTAGACATCATTGTGAAACAGTCATGGGGTTTGTGAGAAATGACGGAGCATTGAAGAACGTGTAAGTGAGACATTTGCTGATGTTCCTATTAAGTGACACACAACAATTTTATCAGCAGTTTTATGCATCTATCATAACCTGAAGATGTTTCAAAGCATTTCTGACTTTTAACGTGTTACAATTGTAATTTAGGAATGAGGGAAGGTCAATTTGTGCACAGCTAGATTCCAAAACTATGAATGATGGCAACCGCCACATCTATTCTTTTAAACAGTTCGTTTCAGTGGCAAGATAATAATTGGCCAGGACATTGTTAAGAACTCCAGCACTATTATAGAGCCATAGAGGCCTACAGCATGGAAACAAGCCCTTTGGCCCAACTTGCCCATGCCACCCAGTTTTCACAATTAAACTAGTCCCATTTACCCTGCGTTTGGTCCATATCACTCCATACCTATCACATCCATGTACCTGTCTAAATGTTTATTAATTGATAAAATTATACTTGCTTCCACCACTACTTCTAGCTGCCCGTTCCAGACACTCACGGCCCTCTATGTGAAAAATATGCCTCTCTGGACCATTTTGTATCTCTCCCCTGTCTGCTTAAACCTATGCCCTCTAGTTTTAGATTTCCCTACCATGGGCAAAGGTTGTTGGCTATCTTCCTTATCTATGCCTCTCATGATTTTATAGACCTCTTTAAAGTCACGCCTCAGTCTCCTACACTCCAGGGAAAAAAAGAAGTCCCAGCCGATCTAACCTCTCCTTATAATCCCGTTCTTCAGAATAGCATAACGTGATCTTATATTTGGCTGAGTGGACAGACAAGGACTCTGCCTAAAACTCCATGTGAAAGATGCTGCCTCTGAGTGCAGTGGTCAGTTGCTGGAATCTAAGGCTATATTTTATGCTCAAGTTAATGGATGGTGCGGGGGCGGCAGTTTAAAAAGGAGGATTTGTGTTATAGACAGCCATTGTTTTTGCGCTATGGTTTTATGAACAAAAAGATGCAACAACTGAAAATCACTTTTTCTCAGTTAAGAAGAATCTGAAGATTTATTTTTCTCATTTCCTCTGTTTCTGTGCGCAGCCGTCTGGTTGAATGTTAAATAAAGATGTTTAGTCAATATTAATGGGAATCTCAATTGCTTGGTGAATTTCAGTCCTGCTGGTTTGACTGGGCAGAAGGAATGCAGGTTTGTGCCACTGGAGATTAGCTACATACAAAAATTGCTCTTTCCTCCTTCTCATTGTCTTGGGCACTAATTCCTCTCCTGCCTGTTTGATTCAAACTTAAAATTAATGCATTGTAGAGCTTAGCTTCTGATACTAATGCTGCAGCCAAGCTGATAGATACAAACATATGTATCAGGAGTAGAGGTAGGCCATTCGACCCATCAAGTCTGCTCTGCCATTCAATAAGATCAGGGCTGATATGTTTGCTTTCCATTTGATTCTTCTGCCTGACAAGATTTTATTTACTTTTATATGCAAATGGAATATTGTCCTTCATTGCTGAAGGGATGGAGTTTAAAAACAGGGAGGTTATGCTGCAGCTGTACAAGGTGCTGGTGAGGCTACACCTGGAGTACTGTGTACAGTTTTGGTCTCCTTAATTGAGAAAGGATGTACTGGCACTGGTGTGGATACAGAGGAGGTTCACCAGGTTGATTCTGGAGTGGAGAGGGTTGCCTTCTGGGGAGACATTAAGTAGACTGGGACTATACTCATTGGAATTTAGAAGAATATCAGGGGAGTGGGTTGTTATAGAAACATATACAATTTTGAAGGGAATAAATAAGATAGAAGCAGGGAGGTTGTTTCCACTGGCAGGTGAAACTGGAACTGAGCTGTATAGCCTCAAAATAAGGTGGAACAGATTTAGAATTGAGCTGAAGAGGAACTTCCTCACCCAAAGGATTGTGAATCTGTGGAATTCCCTGCCCAGTGAAGCAGTTGAGGCTAACTGATTGAATGTTTTTAAGGCAAAGATAGATTTTTGAACAGTAAAGGAATTAAATGTTATGGTGAGCGGGTGGATAAGTGGAGCTGAGTCCACGAAAAGATCAGCCATGATCTTATTAAATGGCGGTGCAGGCTCAAGGGACCAGATGGCCATCTCCTGCTGCTACTTCTTATGTTCTTATATATTCAATGACCCAACTTTCACCAAATTCTATGGCCAAGTTCCTAAGTCACATAATCTTCTGAGAGAAGAAACGTTACTTGGCCAGAGAGCAGTTAAGAGTCAACCATATTGCTGTGGGTCTGGAGTCACATGTAGACCAGACCATGTTAGGGTGACAGTTTCTTTCCCTAAAGGACATTAGTGAACCAGATGGGGTTTTCCTCAACAAACAACATGGATCAATGGCCACCATTAGACTCTTAATTCCAGATATTCAAATTCCACCATTTGCCATGCTAGGATTTGAACCTGGATCCCCAGGATTACCTGGTTTCTGGATTGACAATTCTGTGTTAATATTACTAGGCAATTGCCTCTCCCTACCAAAGGGAACAATGTTACATTATCCAGCTGACAAGTTGGTGGAATGGGTGCATTGGTGACAGATGGGTTTCAATGCAGAGAAGTGTGAGGTGGCCAGAGGAACTTTGGTCAGAGGAACACTGAAAGACAATACAAAATAGGAGGCTCAATTCTAAAAAAATGTGCAGGAGCAGAGGGACCTGCACAGATCATTGAAGGTGGCAGGATAGTTAGAGAGAGAAGTTAAAAAGCATACAGTATGCTCATCTTCGTTAATAGGGGCATAGAGCACAGGAGCAAGGAAGTGATGTCGAACTTGAATATAACACTTATTAGAGCTCAGCAGGAGTCTTGCGTACAGTTCTGGGTGTGACATTACAGGAAGGAGGTGAGAGCATTGGAGAGAAAGCAGAAGTGAGATGCAGGAATGGTTCAAAGGATGAGGAACTTTAGTTATGAGGATAGCTCGAAGAGGTTGGGGAAAAGAAGACTGAGGGGAGATTTGGGCTGAACAGAGTAAGAACAAAGAAGCTGTTTCCACTTGTAAAAGAAAATAAAAGAATGATTCAAAATAATGTTCAAATGAATCAAGGGTGATATAAGGGAAACATTTTTCACATAGTGAGTAGTTAGGGTATGGAATGCACTGTCTGCATATGTGATGGAGGCAGGTTCAATTGAGACAATTGGGGGGGCATTGGATAATACTTAATGGAAACAGTATGCAGAGATATGGGGTAAAGGAAGGATGTTGGCTCTTGGGGATAGAACTGATGCACATATAATGGGCTGAATGGCCTCCTTCGGTGCTATGTTAGTTCTGCGATATTATGATTCACTCTGTATTCTTGTTATGTCATGTTTACGATAAACTTTACTCCCTATCTTTGTACTGTTTGCAAATTTACACAATATGTCTTTGATCCCCTTATCTAAGTCACTGATATCGATTGTAAAAAGTTGAGGGTCCTGGCAAAGAGTCCACTTGTCACATCCTGCCAATCTGAAAAAGACGAGATAATGCATGCTAGATAACAAGCATGGGGCTGGATGAACACAGCAGGTCAAGCAGCATCATAGGAGCAGGAAAACTTGACGTTTCGGGCCTAAACCCTTCATCAGAAATGGGGGAGGGGAAGAGGGTTCTGAAATAAATAGGGAGAGAGGGGGAGGCGGATAGAGGAT
>JAHRHZ010000099.1:2763940-2859548 GCA_024137785.1 Ginglymostoma cirratum
ACTATTCTGTGTTCTATGTTCAAAACCATTGTGGCTCAGCCGATTACCTTGAGGTTTTCAAAGTGCCCAGTCATAACCTTTTTAATGATCAATTGTAACAACTTCCCTATGACAGGCATCAAGCTTGCTAGCCGATAGCTTCCCATTTTTTTGCCTGCCTCCTTTCTTGATAGAGGAGTTTACTCTTTTCTTGGAGGATTATGCTAAGGTTTATGGTGCGTGGATAACATTAGAGATTACATCGAGTTCAGTTTGGGTCAACACACCATAATATATAATACCTCAGAGACAGTACAGTAGAGAGCAACAGGACTGATTCCATGTTTAATGCTGATGAGCCTTAAGACTATATTAACAAATACAACCTAGAAGGATGTAAAATAAAAATCAAATGTTTCAGGGTAGCTCAGATAGTATCAGCAAAGCAAGGTGGGAGGAGATAAATAGAAATTCGTAAAATACAAATTTGGTTCAGAACAATTTATGTGTTCAAAGAAAGAATTGCATTCATTTTGCACCTTTCACATCTTTATTTCACTGTAAGAATGCTTCACCCCACTCATTTGCTTTTGAAGGGTATTTGCTACTTTATCAAAGGCAAACTTGCATGCAGCATGGTCCCACAGAACATAATGGGATAAATGATCAAAGGTTAAACTGAACTGCAGTTATTTAAAATGCAGTTAAATGCCATGATGGGCAGATCAATGCGTCAGGAGGTGAATTTTGACAGACTACACAACTCTTTTCTCACTCCTGACTTTTAAAATGGACTGACGATTGTGAATCATGCTCCTGTCTCCTTTAACTGTCATAACACTAACTCCTTAAATTACTGGCTCACTTCAAAGGCCACCATTTTCATCAGAATGACAAACTTCATGTAATTTGCAAGTAAATCAATGGAATGAAAATGATGCATAACTTTCCTGAAGCTTCCCACTTAGAAACTAGTATTCTATCACACCAGGAGAGATTAATATATTAATGATGTTGATAAACATGCTATTGTACATACTCAGACACTCAAATGTTATTGAGGCTTTAAGTAGAGAAGAAGCCTTTAAATGAAGAGTTTATAGGATCTGCTTAAAGTCAGATCCTCACTTTTAGATAAGGTGGAGACAGAAATACATCGGACTATTGCGTTCAGTTACAGTCACCACATTGCAGGAAGGATGTAGAGGCTTTGGAGAGGCTACAGAAGAGGTTTACCAGGATGCTGCTTGCATTAGAGGGTCTGAGCTATAAGGAGAGGCTAGAAAAACTAGGGTTGTTTTCTCTGGAGCGGTGGAGGCTGAGGGGACACGTGATAGAAGTCTTTAGAATTATGAAATGCATAGATAGGGCTGACTGTCAGAATCCTTTTCCTAGAGTTGAAATGTCTAAAACTAAGGGGCATGCATACAAGGTGAGAGGGGAAAAATTCAAAGGAGATGTGAGGGGCAAGTTTTTCATACAGAGAGTGGTAGGAGTCTGGAACATACTGCCAGGTGTGGTGGTAGAGGCGGATGCAAACGGGGCATTTAAGAGACTTTTAGGTAAGCACATGAAAATGCAAGGAATGGACGGGTATGGACCAAGGGAAGGCAGAAGGGATTAGTTCAATTTGGCTTCATGTTTGGCATAACATCATGTGCCAAAGGACCCATTCCTATGCTGTACAGTTCTGTGTTCTACGGACTCAGAACAGAGACAGTCTAGTTAAGTAGAGCAGCTTCTAGTGTGCAATATAGACACCCAATATCTAGATCTTATGGTAGGCAGAACCCATGAGGATAAAATAACACATGGTCGAGTTCATGGGAGAAACAAAGTCCATGGAGACGGAAGACAGAGTACAAATCATCATTCAGTCTCAAATTCCTATGGCCTTCGCAGTATATCCACTCATCCTGTTATCCAGGTACATTTTCCCTGACACAAAAACCTTTCTGCTAATTATTTTAGCCAATGGATCAATTCCATGTCTCCATGGAGATTTTCTGCCTGTTTAGAATAAGAGTAACTCATTAGACCATGCTTTAGGCTATTAACAATAGAAATGGAACTTATTGAATAAAAGATGAACAAGCAAATAAATATGTGATAAAACATAGATACGTTTCAATAGATTGTATTATCAATATTTTCAGAAAGAAAATTATAGAATTCATGAATTCTGTCCCTTAACCATTCTATCATCTAACCCTAACCCTAATTCATTTTTGAAAAGTTGCAATTTTAACTAACTTTCAATCTCCTTTTGATTGTCACCATTTCGGAAGTTACTGAAGTCTGACCTCACCCTAGAGGATTCCAATGAAACATCTTTGAGGTGAACAATTCAACGTTACTTCAGTATCCCTGAAACAAGAATAGGAGCTCCTTGGACCTAAATAACGAACATTACAGAAAGAAAGTGTAGCCATAAGTGTAACTGAATTGAACCATTAATATTTGAATTACAGCTCCTTAGCGAACCCCCTATTCCTGGATATAACTGACCAAACAGACCAATCTGTTGCTCCTATGAATTCAAGCTTGCGTTATTCTACTTTCATGGGTTCTGTCCACAATTTGTGCCACCTAAACTGGATACAAGTAAGCAGATTAGCTAATGTTCTGAAATTGTTTGACATGGTATTTTCTTGCAGCACATACATGCAGAAGCTATCACACAGCCAGCACAAAAGAATTGTGAACAAGAAGAACAACAGATTTTTGCCTTAAAGCTCAGTTGAGGTCAGATGGATTGACTTGGCCATTTTCATACAGCTATGGAACCTACAGAAACATAGGCGGATGTTTTAACCAGCAACCTCCAATCTGGGTCTGTAGGTTTGACCCTAACCTACTAGAATGAGAATCCCAACATTTGGGGAACTGCTTCCTGAGGGAAGGCTGGTGAGAGGAGAAATTAACTAACTCTGTCCATTTGCCTTAGGAATGCAAATCCAGCCAGTTAATTATATAATTTGCTGATGAGTATTAAATATCGGCTAGTTTCAAAGATACCCAAACATTTGTAGGCAGCCTCACAATTGGACAGACCTAAGAACAGGTAGAACTATGAAGAATTTAAAATACAGATCAGCCATGACTTACTTGAGTAGTTGAACAGGCTTGAGATTCTGAAAAGCCTACACCTATTCCTGTGTTCCAGTATGTCCAGATAAAAGCTTAAACACATGTACCAACAGATTGAAGAACAGCTTCTTCATCACTGTTATTAAGCTTCTGAATGGACCTCTCAAATTTTAAGTTTAATGTTGATCTTGCTCTTCGTGCACCTTTTCTGCAGCCGTAAAATGGTATTCCTGGCTCTGTTCTATGATCTTAATGCGCTTGGTATGGTATCATCTGCTTGTACTGCTCACAAAACAAAACTTTTCATTGTACTTAGGTACATGTGAGAAAAATAAATCAAACCAAAAAATCCTGACCTGCCAACAGATGGTGTGTTGAGTCTGACAATTACAATCAACCGTTTATTTACTTATTTACAATTTTAAGATTTATTTACAATTAAGTCTTACAATTAGCCTCCAAAAAATATTACCTAAACCAAACTAGATTAAAACAGTACTAATTATTTTGCAACAAGAAAACTGCAGGTTTAGCGCAATTGTCAGAAATAGCCAGAAATAAATTTAGAATAAATCTAGGCAGCCTGCATTATTGTCTGAAATATGAAGTTGGTGGGCCATGCTGCGGGAATTCTAATCCCTGAGTGAAACTGTAATTGTACTGGCTGAACGCTGGAGCTGAGGAAGACTATGCTGTGCAGAATCACGCCCCTTAACAGAGAAAAGCACTTCAGGATAAAGGCTTCAGCTGTAGTGTGTTGGAATAACTGAGGTATCATAGATTTCACTGGGGATAGGTTTATTACTGACTTACCCCAAATCATAGTTTTTGAGACAAGCCTCCTTCATCACAATCAGGCCACTGTGCTGCCATGGTGCTTTTTGTTGGCTTTGGTTAACAGCTGAGGCAGTGTCTGTATCTGCCTGGGTGTGAACCTCTCAAGTTACGGTGACCTTCTGCGCTGGAAGCTTTGGGGGTTCTGTTTCCAGCCAGCAGGTGATGGCAAGGCAGTTCAGACAGATTTGGATCCTTGTATTGTAAATCTGGTTCTGAGCTGGTCTCCATAAGACAAAGGCAGGATATAGAAACACGCGAGAAAGAACGAAACGTAGTGACAAGATTGATGTTGTATGGTAAATGTTCACCATTGCACGTTGTGTGCTGAGCAGGGGAAGTGGTGACGTGATGGTTTAGTCAGCGAGCTATTATTCTAGAGACCCAGACTAATGTCCCACCATCACTAGAAACATTCGGAATTAAAAGCTGGCCTAATGGTAATCACATCACCATTATTGATTGTAGTAACAGCCCTTCTGGTTCATTAATGACCTTTAAGGAAGGAAACTGCCATCCTTACCTGGTCTGGGCCACATGTGACTCCAGACCCACAGCAATGTGGCTGACTCTAAAATGGCCCTGGCATACCACTCAGTTCAAAGGGCAATCAGGGATGGGCAGTGAATGTTAGCCTAACCAGCTACACCCACTTCCCATGAATGAATGAATACAAAACCCGTCTAATAGATTTGCTGCCAGCATCTGGTGGCATGGTGGCTCAATGCTTAGCACTGCTGTCTCACAGTGACAGGGACCCAGGTTCAATTCCAACCATAGGTGACTGTGTGGAATTTGTAGTTTCTCCTCATGTCTGCATGGGTTTCTTCCAGGTTCACCAGTTTCCTCCCGCTGCCCAGAGATGTGCAGCTTAGGTGGATTGGCCTTGCTAAACTGGTCAGGGGTGTGCAGGATAAGTGGGTTAGCCTTAGAAGTGTGGAGTTGCAGAGATGGGATGGGGTTGACCCCACTAGGATGCTCTTCGGAGGGTTGGTGTGGACTGGATGGGCCACGTGGTCTGCTTCCACACTGTAGGAGTCCTATGATTCTATGATCTTCTTTCTACATCGGGATCAGTGTGGCTGAGGAAAACCACTTGGTACCCTAACAAGAACAGGCTCTTGTCTTAAACAAGATGTTGCTTATTGCATGATAGCTACTATGTGAAACTGACATCATTACAGAGACTGAGGAAAGTCTTAAACCTTTAAAGTTGTGAGCTATTCACCAGCAAATTTGTATGGCACTGTCATAGTGGGTAGTGTTTAAGACACTCCCCAGCACTAACTCTTTCAGACTCTTACACCTTATCATCCCTCAAGTTTTTTTCCATTTTAAATGTTCCTACATTTGCCTATATAATTATTTTTACGACTACCACCTCCCCCCCACCTCTCATGTCTTCATGTATTTAGGGGTCTGGAGGCTTCATTATTCTTCCAGAACACATTCTCTTCAGACCCTGAAGATTTGTGTGTCTCAGGGGTTGAAAACAGTTGACCTTGGCAGCGTAAGGTCTAGAAGTCTCCTTAAACTTTTGATCTCTTAGATTTCTCTTGAAGACAATGCTTTTTGTTTTTAAACAGACAATTGCCTCTTTCTAATCTCTGGAGGAATTCCATGATCTTTTTGCATAGGATGGCCGTCCTGTTGAAATGGGTACTTGATTTTATGCAATAGCTGGGATCTCTGGATCAGGCCATGTGGTAGGATGAACCCTCACCACTGCTCACCGTGTTGTACGAGCAGGTTTGATGCCACTGTCCTTTTTCCTGATAGAGATCAAGACCTGGTCCTCAGGATGTAGGTTATTATGTGATAGCAACTGCATACATCAATATGATACAGAGACCATGAGGGAGTCTCAATCCTTTGAGGCCCTTAGCTGTTCTTCTACTAAATCTACGATATCATCCCAGGGGGTGCTGCTTGAGGCACTCATCAGGTTTAAACTTTGCACACCCTTATGCTTCTAGACAATGATTGCTGCAAGAAAGGAGAGTTTGTGACTATCTAGAAAGACAATCGGTCAGGGCTGCTTTCTCCAGAAAAGTGCTGCCTGGAAGGTAATAGGAGTTTTTATAGTTATGAAAAAGTTTGGGATAGAGGGAATATGTTTCCACAAGTCGCAGAGTTGGAAAAAAAGCAGTAAATTTGGAAAAGTTGGTTTGTTCTAGACTGGAATTCCATATTAAGGTATAAAGAAACAGGCTCTGACCATTATTTCCAGTTTTCGGATGTTGGAGTCCCTTAAAAACTGAATATTCCTCGAATATACAGTGTAGCAGAATAGTAGTTATTACAGAACGAGTTAACTTTCCAAAATTCTACCACCGGAAAATAAAAGGGAAGAATCACAGAGGTTACAATGCTCCATTGAACCGGTGTTAACAGTTTATCTGGTGCCAAAAGTACCCTATTATCAGTGTATTGTTTTTGAAACTGAGAAGATGTTGTTCTTAGGAGGAGTGAAAAGTAACCTTCAAATGGAGCTGTCCAAGGGATAATGGTCATCTGATGTCATGTGTAATTATCCCATTGCCATTGATTAAAATGGTTCAGACAATTGATTGAAACAGAGAAATCAACCTGTCCCTAGGAGGGTGATGTATCAATAAGTGCTCAGAGACAGAGGGGTGTACTTGTCAAACAGACCTTGCAGGGAGCAGTCAGTCCTGAGAGAACTGTCTTCTCCAGATAGAAAACAAAAGATGCTGATGATCGCAATGGATTAGGCGGCATCCACGGAGAGAAAGCAAGCCAATGTCTCGAGTCTAGATGAAGAGTCATTTCTTGTTTTCAGTACAGCTTCCAGCATCTGCAGTGATTTGCTTCTCCAGATAGAAGATGGACCAGATAGGGAGGAGGAAGACCGAAGGAACCATTCCCTAACACCTTATGCTGCCACCTCTCCTCTTTTAACGAGACTAACACATTCTATGGAGACAGTCCTTTGGTAACAGTGAACCACTGTCATGCTTGTACATGTTCTTTAACTAATTAACTAATGTATCAATGTCTAAACTGCAGCTTCTTAACAAACTCAATAAACTGTCAAATAATTACTTACAAATTATCAACTAGGTAGCTGTGATCGCAAACCTCCTAAAATCACGCAGCTTTGATACAGTCACCAATAAATCCAATAGACAATGAATGTGAAAAATCTCTACTAAAGATTGGAATGGTAGGAATGTGGAGGAATGTGTAGGAATAGATGCATTTAAGAAACAGCTCAATAAATACCTGAAGAAGAAAGGAATTGAAGGATATGCTGGTAGGATTAGATAAAGAATGGGGAGTATCACAGTGTAGAGGAGAAACACCAGCTCCTGCTCCATGGTTTTGAAGTAACACAAATGTTGGATCTCTCCTATAGCACACACCACATTTTGCTGCTGCTGGAAATCTGAAATAAAGTTCAAATGACTGGAAATGTTCAACTGAAGTCCTTTCAGTTGTGAGAACAGGTCATCGGCTTTTCCGGCTTTTCTTGTCGGAGTTATCCTGCAGACAGTACAAACTCCAAACTATGTGAGCTAGGCTGAGGGAGAGGCCCACCATCTGAGAGCTTCACTGTTCCTAGATACCTCCTCACTGCTACTGTCACTTCATGTTGATGTGAACTACAAAGCTGGTCTGCCTTCATGTGAAAGTGATGGTTTCGTTACAACCTAAAGGTTTAAGAGAGAGAAACCCTGATATCCATGTGGGCCTATTCACAACCTCCAGTCCTCATAGTCCGGTTGGCATCCAATGAAATACTTTTTAAGTGCAGTCATTGCAGTAATGTAGAAGGCAGCCAATTTATACACAGCAAGCTACCACGAACAAAGCACCCTGACCAGATCATCTGTTTTGGTGACGTTGGTTGAGAGAAATTGGCCTAGACACAAAGTGAATTCTCATGTTCTTCTTTGAATGAATGGCAGGAGACCTTTTCCGTCTACAGGAGAGGGCAGATGGGGCTTCAATGTAACTTTGCATCTGAAAGACAGCACCTCAAGTATTGCAAAACTCCATCAGCTCTCCACCGACCTGGATTTTGTGCTGGTGTCTCTGAAGTGGAGATTTAAGGACATCCCAATTAGTAATCAGTTTTTCTTTTTAATCCAATTTGCCATCATACTTAAAACAACTGAACCAACTGACATGTGTAGAGGACCATTTCTTCACTGCACAGTGGGGAATGACACAGAGCATGTGACAAAATGGATGAGTGCGACTCCAACAACACTTAAGATATTCGGGAATATCAGGACAAAGCAGCCCACTTGATCAGGACCCTATCCATCTCCTTCAATATGGACTTTCATCAACTGCACCTACTGAAAACAATGAGTACAATCTACAAGGTGCACTGCAGAATCTCAACCAGCCTCTTTCACAACTGTAACTTCCAAAGCCTTCATCTCTACTACCTTATAGGACAAGCACAGCAGATACAGGGGCAACACTGCCACCTGCAAGTTGTCCTCAAAGCCACTCACCTTGCCGACTCGAAAATATATCACTCTTCCTTCAGCCTCACTGAATTAAAATTCTGGAGCTCCCTCCCCGACAACACTATCCATACTTACACCATGTATCTACATGGGCTTGAACAGAAGCTAACCTGTCATCCTGTGTTCTCTAGGGGAGTAATGGACAGGCAGAAACATTAACCTTGTCATCAATGCCCACATTTTCCTAGCTACCGTCAGTTCTGAGGAAGGGTCACTTGAACCGAAACATTAATTCTGATTTCTATCCACAAATGCTGCCAGACCTGCTGGGATTTTCCAGCAATTTCTGTTTTGGACAGTGAAACGTTACAAGTTGCCACTTACAGCATCATCTTAGGCACAAGGTACCAAGGTACAGATTCTTCAGTCCAAATTCTTAGGGAAAAAAAATTAGAAAAATAATGAAATAAAAAGTCCAGCATTACAGATCATCAGAATAAATTAGAAAATAGAGAAATAGAATGTTCAGAATAACAGTTCTTCCAACCCAGTCCGCACCTAGCTTCCAGTCTGTGCCAGGTGTTGACTCGCCTCGAGGCTGGAAATCCACGTTGAGGACATGCTGGGCCGAAAGACCACCACAGGCTGCTGAGAGACTGCCATACCAGGCCAGAGATCGCAACACCAGGCTGAGAGGACGCCACGCCGGGCCGAGAGAATGCCATGCTGAGTCAGCACTGAGGTGTCCAAGGTTGTGAGGGGCCTGAATAGAGTGGATGGTAGTGGGTGGTCGCCTTCCTGACTGACAATCTGCCAGACCATCGATTGGGATAACTGTACAGGAAGTGAATTCTACATTAGTTTGGCACCTAAGGCATGGCTGGAGGTCATAGATTAGACATTTTAGGGGCTACATACATTGTTGGGAGGTTAATAGTGAGTGCAGACATCCTAGAAGTTACATACATCAGACATCATGAGGGTCTGACATAGTAGGAAGTATTGATATCACAGGCAATGCGTGGACCTTGTGAGTGGTTCAGACATTCTAGGGGCTGCAGACATCACTGGGACTATAGAGTTACCAGTTGATGTGGATATCGCAGCGGGTATGAGCATTGTGTGGGTATAGACACCTTAGGATACAAACATCACGGATGTAGACCCTAATACAGGCATCAAAGGGAATGCAAATACTGCTGGAGGTAGGAATATCAAAGCACTGGGATATCGGCATTGCAAGAGCCAGATGATTGAGGATCCAATCAAGTCGAGGGAAACTTAATAATTCTTAGATAGCGCCCCTCTTCCGCGTGGCCGTAATACTACTTACCTCACAGACCTATTCACCTCTTTCTACCCTTGAATGGATCCTCAAGGCTCCGAAGTCCTCTAAGCGTTAAAAATAAAAATGCATTGTAGGCCTGGAGTGGCCAACTTGTGTCCTGAGCAAGAGTCATTCACTCACTCCTCAAGTCACTTCTAGTGAAATCAGAAGAGTCTTGAGGGTTTGAGATTGTGAGTCTTTTGTTGGCCTCTCATCCATCTGCAACGCAGCTATTCTGCTCAATGTTGTAATGTAGCCAACAGCAGGGTCCAACAGACAACAATGGCCTGTTTTCAATTATTCTGTGTGTTTGGGGGGATTAAATTGTTTGCACACCCCACTTACAGAAGCAAGCTCTTGATTGCAAGCTGTACTTTTGACAGGAACAAGCAGCAATAACTAATACGAATGACAGCTAGCACTGCCAGCAGCTCTGTTGGTGGAGGGAAAGCAGTTGCCTGCAGAAAATCACCGTAAGGTGGAATACGGATACAGGATAGGAGCAGGAGGGGATCATATCATGCATTAAACCTGTTCTGTATATACAATCATAACTACTGTAAAGAATTTCAACTCCACCTCCCTGTACGTTCCTCACTTCCCTGAGATATCAACAGCCTGCCTTCCCAGCTTTAACTATATCCAACGATGAATAGTCCACAGCGCTCCAGGAGAGAGAATTCCACAGAATCACGTGTGCAAAGAAATACCTTTATTTCTCAGTCCTACCTGAACAGCCCCTTATCTTAAGACTGTGCTGCGGAAACAATCTCTCGGTGCCTACCCTACCAAGAAAAAGAAAAATTCATATTAATGCAGCATCTTGTCATGATGATGATATTTTGGGCTCAAGTCTCTAGAGCAAAGTATGTTTACAGAACTATTTGAATGAGAGGCAAGAGTGGGTCTGAGCCACAGGAGGAGGAGCTCTGGGGTCATGAATGGGGTGTTAATTTGCAGGACAGCGTTTAGTAAAGTTTTAATTAACTGGAAGAGATGATTAATGGAGTTCCCAGGCTCTGCATTATCTAAGTGGATAAACAAACTCTTCATCATTCACTCGAAAGGTATTTACAAGGAGGTTCTAGGCTCCAAACTGGAATCCCATTGGGAAGTCCACTTCTTACTGACCTGACCCTATATAGTATTGACTGCCCCACACATCCCAATTGTACTACAACATACAGTACATTAAGGCTGAATGTCAGAATCAAAATATTTTCAAAACACTAAAATTATACATAGTTATCAGGCGCTAGGAACTTGCACAACAAATAGGGATTGTAGCAAGCAGCCTTTTTCCTCTGGAGGGGAGATTTGAAGACCAAGTCCTCTGTTGAAACTCCTTTGGAGACTTGAATCTGCTTTCGTTCATTACGTTTTCTCTTGACGAACCAAGTGTCTTCTCTCAATCCCAGCCAATCAGCTCAGAGCCATATTCCAAATCTGCACTGTTATGATCTTGACAAATGTTGCAAAAGATGACACCAGAGAGTCCAGTGAACCTGCTCCTTTACAAGGGCAGTTAAGAGTGAATGGTTAACACTCGAAGCTATAAAACCGAGCCTGTAATAACAAGGAAAGTGGTTGAACTTCGCTCAAGGCTGGGAAAGTGTTTCATACCTTCCTCCATTATCACATGTGAATTAACCTGAGCTGATATGTCGCTCCATAAAGCAAATCTACCGAAGTATAATTCAGCGACTCCACTTGCTGAGAACTATAGAGGCAATGTCTTTATCCTATACCTATTGGGAATGATGGATCCGTAGTGAGAATCGCAACCTTGTTGACTGGCAGGTAGGAGTTGAACTATTGCTACTCCTACTTTGTGGCTCTCAGGTTGTCTGGGTGTTTGTCCTGAACGTAACATGTCACAGTACAGAAGGAGCTCCTGTAATTTGTATGAACTGGGTGAAACACACCCGATTGCTACAACTCGGAGGAGGTTGGACATGCTCAAGAGAAGTCTCACTTCACTTAGATGAATTCAGGCTTTCCTGTCCTCCGACTGTGTAGGGATACAAGTCACTGGGCTGCACTGCTGTTACCCACACTGCTCACTCTCAGAGGTTAAAAGGGCAACGTGTGTCAGGTTGCTCTGCTTGAGTTTAGCTTTCCATGTTCAACTGTGGAGCATATTTTAACTGAAAGCATAAGACAGCAAAATGCCTCAGCCCACTTGGAGTTCGTGGCACTTGAATAGTACGTGATACTCACAGCAAACTCCTTCAGGCTCTGAACTGTACCACCTTCTCCAGTTTGAACAATGCGTGAGGCTGAATGGTTTGGGTTTTCAATAGATATTCCACAGGTTAGCTTCCCATTGATCTGCAGGAATACTGATCCACAGTTTGGTAGCACGGAAGGGAAGAATATACAGCCAGTCATGATAATAGCACATCCTGCGCTACCTGAAGCATTGGATCAATGCCAGAAAGTGAGCAAGTCTATATTTCCCAAGTAGAGCCTTTTAGGATTGAACAAAAACAAAATTGCTGGAAAATCTCAGCAGGTCTGGCAGCATCTGTGGAGGAGAAAACAGAGTTAACGTTTCAGGTCCTGTGACCCTTCCTCAGAACTGATGGTGGCTGGGAAAACGTCAGTTTATATGCAGAAAATAAGGAGGTGGGTGGGGTAGGAAGTAAACGATAGGATAGAGTCCAAAGAGAGAGAAAGACAGTTGGACAGACAAAGGAGTTGCTAACGATCAGGCTGGGAGGGTGAATAGTTGTTAATGGGGACTGTTGGTGACTAACAACAGGGGGTGTGTAGTGGCAGGTTATGTGGTAACAAGGCCTGGTGTGTGAGGTGGGGGGCTGGGACATGGGAGAGTTTAGGCCCTAAAATTATTGAACTCAATATTTAGTCCGAGGGTTGTAGTGTCCCCAAGCGGAAAATGAGGTGTTGCACCTCCAGCTTGCGTTGGGCTACACTGGAACACTGCAGCAAGCTGGAGACAGAGATGTTGGCCAGAGAGCAAGGTGATGCATTGAAGTGGCAGGCAACAGGTAGTTCAGGGTCTTTTTTGGGAGCAGAACGTAGATGTTCTGTGAAGAGGTTGCCAAGTCTACGCTTTGTTTCCCCAATGTGGAGGAGACCACATTGTGAGCAGTAGACTAGATTCTTGGAAGTGCAGGTGAAGTGTTGCTTCTCCTGGAAGGTATATTTGGGCCCTTGGATAGTAGGGAGGGAGGAGGTAAATGGGCAGGTGTTGCTCCTTTGCCGGTTACAGGGGAAAGTGCCATAGGGTTGTGGGGAGGTGTTGGGGGTGAAGGAAGTGTGGACCAGGGTGTCCCGGAGGAAATGGTCCCTGCGGAAGGCGGACAAGGGAGGGGAAGGGAATGTGTGTCTGGTGGTGGCATCTTGCTGGAGGTGGCGGAAATGGCGTCTGATGATCTTCTGGATATGGACGCTGGTGGGATGGTAGGTGAGGATAAGGGGAACCCTATCGCTGTTGCGGGAGGGAAGAGAAGGGGTGAGGGCAGAAGTGCAGGAGCTGGGTCGGACCTGATTGAGGGCCCTGTCAACAATGGGCTGGGGAATCCTCGGTTGAGGAAGAATGTGGACATTTCGGAGGCTTCCATGTCGAAGTTGGCCTCATCCAAACACATGCGACGGAGACGGAGGAACTGAGAGAATGGGATGGAGTCTTTACAGGAAGTGCAATGTGAGGATGTATAGTCCAGGTAGCTGTGGGAGTCGGTGGGTTTGTAATGGATATTAGTGGCCAGTCTATCCCCAGAAATGGAAACAGAAATGTCGAGGAAGGGAAGGGAGGAGTCAGAGATGGACCAGGTGAAAGTGAGGACAGGTTGGAAATTGGAGGTGAAATTGATGAAGTTTTCCAATTCCAGACGAGAGAGGGAAGCAGCACCGATGATATCATCAATGTATAGGAGAAAGAGTTGTGGGTGGGGGCCGGAATAGGACTGGAACAAGGAATGTTCCACGTACCCCATGAAGAGACAGGCATAACTAGGGCCCATGTGGGTACCCCTGGCAACCCCTCTTACCCGAAGAAAATGAGAGGTGTTGAAAGAGAAGCTGTTGAAGGTGAGGACAAGCTCAGCCAAGCGGAGGAGGGTGGTAGTGGGCAGGGATGGTTCAGGTCTTTGCTCCAGGAAGAAGTGGAGAGCTTTTAGGGTTGAGCTTCTTGAGTAGACTAACTGTGGACATCTCGAGAATTCTCAAGTGAACATCTCAGCTTCTCTGAGCTGCTGCCTTTGACGGTCACTCGATTAGGGAAGAGAGTAGGCACCTCTCCAGGCCAATAATGATTGTGCTAGTATTTGAGTAAGCCATAAAAATTATGATCCTTGCTGAACTCTTGCATGTGAGAGTGTTTTTGTGGTGGTTGGGAATTCTACAATATTAGTTGATAGCTGTGAGCAAGTATAGCTGTGTTTAGGATGGAAGACAGGGATGGACATTGGAGATCAATTCCAAAAGCATCGGAACCAGGAATGCTCACCTGGAATGCCCAAAGGGCTGCCATTGACCTACAATATATGCTGCTGGTGACGACCCACCAGTGGTCACACATGAATGGAGCGGACATCCTTGTGATTTATGGAGGGATTGGGGTTGTCTGAAGGAGGCTGCATAGCAACGGGTTCAGACATCAACACCATAGACTCAGACGAAAGCTGCAATCTGGACAAAGTCTTTGGCTGCTGCTCACCTACAGAGGAAGGGAACATGGAATGGGTCATCTACTGATTGACTGATGTTATTCATATCCCCAATGGCAAGCTGATAGGAAATGGTGAAAGCAATGAAGTTCAGACCCACGGTGATATTGGCTGCCCAGGGCGGTGTGGCATGGACGAGTTGCCCCTCTTGCGACAAGGCGTGGCACAACCTGTCCACAGCCAGTTCCTTATGGAACTGCAGCTATGATGCTTTATCCTCTGATGGGAAAGTAAGAGTCCCTTCCCTTTGCTCTCTTTCCAACTCTCACATGTCACTGCAGCTCCTCCTCCTCCCAACAGATTAGAAATCCCAGAAAGACACCCAGGAAGAAATAATGTGATATTTTCAGGATTACAGGTAACTAGAAATCATCAATTCTAACATTGTTACTAAAGTTACTTATTTCTATCCAACATTTTCAGCCAGTAACAGACAGACATGTTTGTGTTAGTGCTCCTTACACTCACGATGATTATAAACAGGTTAAATGTCTGTGTTAAAACAGCACCGACAGAAATTTATAGGAATGCAGTTGTCACCAGCAGCATATATTGTAGGTCAATGGCAGCCCTTTGGGCATTCCAGATGAGCATTCCTGGTTCCCATGCTTTTGGAGTTGATCGCCAATGTCCATCCCTGTCTTCCATCCTAAACACAGCTACACTTGCCCACAGCTATCAACTAATATTGTAGAATCCCCAAGGTGTTCAAGGTGGAACATAATAGAAATTAAACCCACTACTTTTTAATCTTTAAATAGCTGCTTGATTTTATCTTGCTTGTGAGACCTATTATGTAACATGCCATAATATTGAGTATCAAGGTTTATTTATTCCTCACCTAATATCACCAAAAGAAATTTATCTGTTTGTGAAGCCTTGCTGCAACTTTCTGACATTTCAACACCAATATCCGTAGCTGGTTAAGATAAGGTGCATTGGTACATCGTAAAGGTGCTAAATAAATCCAAGTTCTTGCTTTCTTCTTTTCAAAAGTCCAGTGCTTTTGATTCTGGAATGTTGTGTTGTAATCCTACAATCGCGAGATATCCTTAATAAGATGCGAAACCAATTCATGCTTTGCATTTCTCAAACACGTGTGAGGAGAGAACGATGCCGAACGAGGAAATCCAAAATTGTCTGTCACTGTTGGATCGATCAATGAATAGCATCAACCAGGGTGGGGGCAGCAGGCAACAGCTGAAAACTGTGATGCTGGTGCAAGTCATGTCTTTGTGTGATGTTATTATGAAGGCGACAGCAAATCAAGTTATAGAGTTGTAGAGATGCACGGCACAGAAACAGACCCTTCGGTCCAACTCGTCCATGCCTACCAAATATCCTAAATCACTCTATTCCCACTTGCCAGCATTTGGCCCATATCCCTTTAAACCCTTCCTATTCATATACCCATCCAGATGCCTTTTACATGTTGTAATTCTACCAGCCTCCACCACTTCCTCTGACACCTCCTTCCATACTGGCACCACCCTCTGTGTGAAAAGTTATCCCCGAGGTTCCTTTTAAATCTTTCCCTTCTCACCTTAAATCTATGCCGTCTTGTTTTGGACTCACTCACCCTGGGAAAAAGATCTTGGCTATTCACCCTATCCTATCTCTTGAAGGTCACCTCTCAGCCTCTGACACTCCAGGGAAAATAGCCCCAGCCTATTCAGCCTCTAACTATAGCTCAAACCCTTTAACCCTGGCAACATCCTTGGAAAGCTTTTCTGCACCCTTTCGAATTTAACATCTTTTCTATAGCAGGGAGAGCAGAATTGAGAGCAGTATTCCAAAAGTGGCCTAACCCATGTCCTGTACAGCTGCAACATGATCTCCCAACTCCTTTACTCAATGCACTGATCAGTAGAAGCAAACATCTTTTCATTACTATGTTCTACCTGTAACTCCACTTTCAAGGAAATATGACCCTGAACCCCTAGGTCTCTTTGTTCGGCAACACTCCCAGGACCCTAACATTAGGTGTATAAGTCATTGAGTCATAGAGTCATCCGTCATGGAAACAGATCCTTCAGTCTAACCAGTTCATGCAGAATGTAATCCCAAACTAAACTAGTCCCACCTGCCTGCTCCTGGCCATATCCCTCCAAACCTTTCCTATTCATGTAGTTGTCCAAATGTCTTTTAAACTTTGTAATTGTACTAACATCCAACACTTCCCCAGGAAGTCCATTTCACATACAAACCACCCTCATTGTAAAAAATTTGCTCATCATGGTTTTTTAAAATCTTTCTTCTTTCACCCTAAAAATATACCCCTAGTCTTGAAATCTCCCATCCTAGGGAAAAGACAACTGCCATTAACTCAATCTATACCCCTCATTATTTTATACCCCTGGGTCCCCTGCCTGATAGTCCATCAGTTATTATATTTTCAGGACTGTAAGACACAGGAACATACAGGACTGTTTACCTCATTGCTAAAATTACTTGCATCACCTCCTGTAAGTGTAAAGCTCATTTCCTGGCTTTGCATTTGTGGGAAGTCAGGGCACTGTATGCCTGGTGAACTAAGTGTGAACCAAGTTATGATGTAGTTCGGGAGTGGGGTTCACGACTGAGATAAAACAAACTTTGGAGATCTGGGTCTTGGTGGGAACAGGAAGGCTGAGGTCTACTTGTTAGGGTCAGGAAGACACCAAACAACACTCAATACAGAGAGAGACTTCATAGGTGCAGAAAGTGTTTCAGATATAGAGAGATGATGGGCAGAGACAGAAGAGGCCTGCAACTCCAAGCAGTTGTCTGTGGATGTGGTCCCAGTCTGAACTGAACCGATCAGCCAACCAGACATCACAGATTGCATGAGTTAAAGCTAGAAATCACTTGTACAAAAGGAAAGTATTAAACTGGCACATTAATCAGGCTGAAAGAACTCTAATTAAATGCAGAACATGTTGCAAATCCAAATGACCCATGCTATCATAGCACAGATACCATGAGGCTGGGTGGAAGAATACCAAAACTAACAAAGCCACGAAAGAAACCTGGAATCAGAGAGCTACCCAAGACATGCAATGCAATTAAGTGTTGGGCAGTTTGAAGAAATAGGGGTATCGTACAGGCCTAACACAGAAATATTTTCAGGAGACACATAGAATGCAGTCTTAGCAAGACTCCAAAGAGTGGATTACAGCCACACAGGGCAGGGAAACCCGTGTTATAACGAGGAAGAGTAGGGAAATCACCATTGGAGCCACTGAGTATGGGAGAACCCACTGGTGTAGCATCAAAGCTTGGAGAACTGTTACCGTAGCAGTATAAAAGTCTTTAAAGAAGGTTAAATATCTACAGCATTAGAAATAGTATTTCCAGGAAGATTTACTCTCAGAGATCAGTTGAGAAGAACTCAAAACTGGGCATCCTGAAGAAGATAATTCTTGGGATATCGAAAAGCTTCCTAACTGAGCACTGAGACAAATGTTAAACGGGAAAATATATTTCTTTACACAACTGGGAGCATGGCAGATGATGTTATTACTCACCAAAGAGAAAATGAAACACCAAACCAATTCTAAGAGATATTGAAGGCCTTTGACAATTTGTTCAACGTCAGAACTCATAAAATTCTTGAAAGGAGAAGATTTATAACAAAAGAACAGAGCCTCCAGGTGGGTTAGTTATGTTGGAATAAAATATTGAGCTCATACCTTAAATGAGATGGAAGGCTGCGACTATACCAGTTTGGTTAAAAAGTTTTTTTCACTATTATCAAAAGAGAGTTCACTGTCCAAGTGTCAACAATATTTGAGAATAAATGCCAGCAAAGAGGCAGCAACTGAATCATCTTCACCACTCACGAGCACATGCCATGATGATAGACAAGGCATCTTTGAATGAAATAAGTCAGATTATCACACAGCGCAGTGATTAACAATCCAGTCCACATTCAGGACTAGCATGAACTGCACAGTGGCTCAGTGGTTAGCACTGCTGCTTCATAGCACCAGGGAGCCAGGTTCACTTCCAGCCTTGGGTGACTTTCTGTGTGGAGTTTGCACATTCTCCCTGTGTCTGTGTGAGTTTCATCCCACAGTCCAAAAATGTCCAGGTACGTGGATTGGCCGTGGGAAATTCAGGGTTATAGGGTAGGGGGGATGCTCCTTGGAGGGTCAGTGTGAACTTGATGGGTTGAATGGCATACTGTAGGGATTCTATAATTATGTGCTGTGCTGATTAGGAAGGAACAGGTTCAAGCAAAATATCTGATCTCCCCACTTTCTAAAGAAGAATAACAACAGCAGGAATTATATCAACCAAGAATGAATCTCCAGGTAATTTGAATGAAGGACTAAACAAACCAGTTGGGAGGAGGAGAAAGTCCAAATTACTCCAGAAGTTGAAGCAATAAGTCAACTTGCTGCAGGCAGAAGGATAAACAAATTCCTCAGCAAATGATTTGAGGATGTGGTGCATACAACTTCATAGAAGATCCCACAAAGAAGAAACAGTCAATGTGCAAAGATCCAAGATACTGCAAGTAAAAAAATTGCTTGCTACAGGGACCACGGGGTTAGTTATAGAAAAAACGGGATATATCAACAACATCCTTTGTGAAAGAAATGCAAAAGAGTAAAGTTCCTACGGTTCAAGAGACAATCACAGGCCTCAGATCATCAAGAGGACAACCCAAGTCAACCCTGTCTTACCCAACAAACTACCACTCTTCCAAGTCTGAAGAAAACACAGAGGCAACATGGTTTTGTCAAAGGGAAATCATGTTTAACTCATTTGCTAGAGTTTTTGAGGAAGTAACTAGTGCTAATAATGGGAAATTGGCAGATATATTGTCCTCAGATTTCAGAAGGCATTTTATGAGGTGCCACTTCAAACGTTAAATAAAAGCTCGTGGTATAGGGGTATCATGCTGATAAGGATGGAAGATTAACTTAAAAGAAAGCGGGGGTAGGAATAAGTGCATCTTTTTCAGGCTCATAGGATGTGGTGTGCCACGGAGATCAGTGATGGAGCCTTAACTCTGCAAATTATGTAAATGATTTGGATGAAGGCATCATAGGTAACTAAATTTGCTGATGTCAAAAAGATAGGTCAGAATGTGAGTGGTGAGAGGACATTAGGAGCCCGCAAAGGGATACAAACAAGCTGAGAGTGTGGGAAAAGATCTGGCAAATACAGGGTAATGTGGGAAAGTGTGAAATTGTCCATTTAAGCAAAAAGATTTTTTAAAAAAGCATATTATCTAAATGGTGAGACGTTGCAGAGATCTGGCTGTCTTAGTGCGTGCATTGCAGGAGGCTAGTATACAGGTACAGCAAGTAACCAGGAAAGCTAATAGAATGTGTTGATTTATTGTGAGGGGAATTTGAATGCAAGAGTAGGAAGGTTATGCTTCAGCTATACAGAGCATTAGTGAGACCACATCTGGAGTACTGTGTACAGTACTGGTCATCATAGTTACAGAAAGATTTAATGCATTGGAAGCAATTCAGAGAATGTCCACTGGATTAATACTTGGAATAAGCTGATTGCCTTATGAGGAAAGGATAGACAGGCCAGGCTTGTAAGCTGTAGCTTTTAGAAGAGTCAGAGGTGCCTTAGCTGAAATATATGATGTCCTGAGGAAACTTTATTGAGGAGGTATAGAAAACATGTTCCCTCTTGTGAGCGAATGTTGAACTAGGGGTTGTTGTTTAAAAAAAAGGAAACTCAGAATGTTGTGAATCTTCGGAATTCTCTTCCTCAAAAGCAATGGATGCAGAATCTTTAAATATTTTTAAGACAGAGATATAAAAGTTTATCAGGGATATGCGGGAATGTACCATTGAGGTTACAATTGAATCAACCATGATCTCAATGAATGGTGGAGCAGGCCTGAAGGGCCGAGTGGCCTACTCTAGTTCCTTATTCATATGACTCAAACCATTAGTTGATTACCAATTAAGCAATGCTTCAATTTAAACATTTCAACCCTTGCCTTCAGATCTTTCTATAACCTCTCACTTCCCTGTGTTCAAGATTTCCTCTCCTCCAAGATATCAGCATTTCTCCAAATCTGTTCTCGTACATAGTCCTGAGTATAATAACTCCATCACTGATTGCCAATCCTACACCTGAGTCTGCACCAAGCTCTGAAATTCCCTCATTAGATTCTCTCTCTTCCTCCATGTTGTTCCTTTTCTCCATAAGATGGAGCTAGGTCCTTGACCAGTTTCGACCTCTAATGTCTCCTTACATGGCTAGGTGTCAAATTCTTATGGAGTGAATTAGGATGTTGCATTATATTGAAGGTGCTGTATAAATACAAGTTGTTTTTCATTCAATGTATCACTTTACTGTGTGGGTAAGTATTAGTGTTGAATTCCAGAACAATGCATTGAATATAGGAGTTGGGATGTCTTGTTACAGCTGTACAGGACATTAGTTAGGCCACTTTTGGAATACTGCATGGAATTCTGGTCTCCTTGTAATAGGAAGAACGTTGTTAAATTTGAAAGGGTGCACAAAAGATTTACAAGGATGTTGCCGGGGTTGGAGGGTTTGAGCTGTGGGGAGAGGGTGAATAGGCTGGGGCTATTTTCCCTGGAGCGTCGGAGGGTGAAGGGTGACCTTAAAGAGGTTTATAAAATAATGAGAGGCATGGATCGGGTGAATAGCCAATGTCTTTTACCCATGGTAAGGGATTCCAAAACAAGAGGGCATAGGTTTAAGGTGAGAGGGGAAAGATTTAGAAGGGACATAAGGGGTACCTTTTTCACGCAGAGGGTGATACATGTATGGAATGAGCTGCCAGAGGAGGTGGTGGAGGCTGGTACAATTAAAACATTTGGATGGATACATGAATAGGAAGTGTTTAGATAGATATGGGTCAAATGCTGGCAAATGAGACTGGATTAATTTAATATATCTGGTCAGCATGGGTGAGTTGGACTGAAGGGTCTGTCTGCTGCACATCTCTATGACTCTAGGACTCTGGCCATAATGTCTGGTTAATCCACAGGCCATAGGACATCAGACTGGAGAATATACAAACATTAATACACAGGCTGAAATCTGCACTACGTATTCAAAATGTTGGAATGTTGCCACAAACTGCAGTGGTGTTTCAACCTTGAATTCCACTCATCCCTTAATGTAATGCAATCTATACAATATATATAAATGGATTCCTTCATTACAAGAGGTTTTACCAGCAACATGTACCTGGGGAAACAGTTTGAGACAAGCTTTTGTAGCTATATCACATGACTTGATAAGATTTATTCCAATGCAGGCTGCAGTGATGCAATTATCACAAGAGACGAGGTACTGGGCAGAGATTAAAACATCAATGCAGCATGAGAGTGGGCTTTTTGAATAATTCATACATTCTGGGCTGTTTATAAAGCATAGCATTGCTGATGTGTGTGGGTGCCAAAGTATTTCTGATGCAGACAGAATTCCTAGCTCTCCAGATTAAAACAGGAGAAAGACAAATTCTCAGAAAATTTCATCTGTACATGCTTTTTTCCTAAATTCTGTTTTGTCATTTATGCTAGTGGTTAGTTGCGCTTTGTCTCCAGTCTCAGTTTAATTCACTGTGCTAGTTGTGGTACAATGCGTATCACAGTCTCCCCTGGAATCAGCAGGTCTAGAATTCCATGTCTTGACCTGAGCTGAGATTCCGGTACAGTATTAGGAAAGTGAAGACGGCATTTTTCAGATGAGAGGTTAAACCCAGGACTCATCTGCTCACTCAGGTAGGAGTAATTAATATTTGAAGAGAAACCGTAGAGTCCCTACAGTGTGGAAGCAGGCCACTTGGCCCATTCAGTTCACACCGACCCTCTGAATAGCATTCTATCTAGACCCTATAGTGACCTATACTTTGGTGTATGGGGCACAAGTTCAAAGCATGCACGTCATATGAAACTCAGAAGCATTGTGACCTATGACAACAAATAGCGTGGAACTTCAAAAGGGTGTAGATAAGCTGGTGGCAACTGAACTCCAATGTACAGAAGTGTGAAATGATTTATTTTGGTAGGAAGAATGTGGAGAAATACATTCTAAAAGGGGTTGTTAGAGAGGGATCTGGGTGTATATGTGCATAAGTCATTGAAAGTGGCTATACAGGTTGAGGGAGTGTCCTAATATCATACACTTTATTAATATTTACAAAGAATACAAGAACAAAGATGTTAAACTTCAATTAAAAACTGGAGGATTCTATTTACTTCAGGACACCAGATTTTACGGAAGATGTAAAGGAGTTGGAGAGAGTGCAGAAAACATCCACAAAAATGGTTCCAGGGATAAGAATCTTTGGTACATAGATATATTAGAGAATTAGGACTGTTTGCCATGGAGAGGCTAAGGTTGAGAGGAGGTTTGATAAAGGTGTGCAAATCATGTGTCTGGATAGAAAAAGAGAGGGAGAAGCTGTTCGCATTGGATTGAGAAAGTGAGGGCACGATTGAAAGCAATTGGCAAAAGTAACAGTGGAGACATACAGAGCTTTCCTTTGTGCAGTGAATGATTAGAAATTGGGATGCACTGCCTGAGAGCGTGGTGAAGGCTGGTTCAATCTAGACATTCAACAGAGAATTGGATTATTTTCTGTAAAGGACAGAAGTATTAAGAGAATGCAGGGGAGTGATGATTGGTGGATTGCTGCGTCAGAGGGCTGGCACTAATGTGATGGGCTGGATGGCCTCCTTTCACAGTTACAACATTTAAAAGGCATCTGGACGGGCATATGAATAGGAAGGGTTTAGAGGGCTATGAGCCAAAAGCTGGCAAATGGGACTAGATTAATTTAGGATATCTGGTCAGCATGGACAAGTTGGACCTGTACATCTCCGTGCCTGTATGACTGTTGTGTGGTTCTGTGGCATCTCAGTACCACTGTAGGATCCCAGTTCCCTTTACTCATAAGTCTGAGTGCAAATCTGTATGGAAGCTGGCGAGAATAGTGATTGACAGCTGCCAAAGACTGATTCAAATCCTCTTCCCTTCCAACTTTTGTTGCTTGCTGTTCCACACTGCAGTGTCTTTGCAAACCTTCCCAGAGTCCTCGACAAGAAGGAGTGGAGGGACCCTAAAAGACAAGGGGAATTCCCAGCTGGAGAGGCAGCCTCTGAAATCACAAACCGGATTCACTTGTGGCAGTGCCTCAGGCTGGGGGCGGGGGGGAGAAAGTATGAGTCAGCCTTCCTGGGGATAGCGTTCGGCTGTCAGGATCTTAGACAGAGAGAGGGAGAGAGAGAGGTGGAGGGGACGAGGGGGGAGGGGCAGAGAAGAGGAGGAGGGCTGTTTCTCAATCCGAGCTGCGCTAGCATCCTGCTCCTTCACCAATGCTGGTATGTTGCCGGCTGCCAGAGCTCGCTGCTGCAATCCACTCACTGCACTTTCTGCTCGCCTCTGCTGGAGGGGCTTCGGTCTCATGTGACTACCATTCAGGAAATTCCTTGGCAAACACGCTTACAATCAGTCAGAGCAGAGGAAGACGGAGAGCCCCTTTTTTAAAAAAAATTACAACAGCAAAGATAAAGGAATTTTGTATCTTGGATCCGTTTGAGAGAAAAACAAAACCCCCTGGGAAGTATCAGTCTGCATCAGCTGCTTGAACACAGGTAAGTGTCACTATGCCCGCATCCCTGCAGAAATCAGGCAACATTCTCCGCTGTTCTGGCTGACCCAGACCCCTGTTAAGGAAGAAATGCCTTAAAACTAGTTTGGCAAACAAAAAATCACCTTCCTAGCTTCTGTCTGCATGCAGGCAAGAGCAGCTTGAATTCTGAAAGAAGTGTTTGCAGTGTTGGGATCATCTGACAACTATATGTCACCCTGACCATAACGTGCAATCTCCAGCAGTCTGTCTCTAAGGTATAGGTTTTGCCTTGTATTGGAAGTAGAGTGCGAGCAATATTGACAGGCACAAAGCAGGGTGTATGTTTAAATTGGACTTGACTGTCCATTCGACCTCTCTGGCACGCCAATTAATTGCAGCTTAGAGTTTGTAGTGAACAGGATCCTGTGGGCAATTATTGCATTATATGGACCCGTTCGGTTGTATTTTTGAATTGTTCCTCTTCCAGATCTGAAGTGACTGATTTGCAGAGCGGGCCTGTGCTTTCAGAGATCTGCATTAACCCCTTGGTTGCTGAAAAACTTTTCAACATTCAGCACTGACAGAGGACAACCGGATAGCTCAAATGAAGGCAGGCATGAGCGGGGACAAGGGTTATATGGAAGATAGTCCGTAGCCAACAATGTTACAAAGAGCAGATGGTCAGTGTTATAGTCAATGTTTTTCGACAAACCGATATTAACCAGAAGACATAGGTAACTGCTGTTTGATTAGTGCAGGGCTAGAAGGAGAAGGGGCGGGGGTACTCCAGGTGATTTGCTCAGCTGGATGCCAGACCGACTGACCTCCTCTTGTGCTGCAACAAATCTGCAAGTATGTACCAGGTCACTGTTGATGTAGGAACACAAGCAGTGCAAAACTCCTCTTTAACCATAGGTCCGACCACTAATCTGCATGGAAACGGCAGGAATAGTGATTGACAGCTGTCAAAGGTCGACTCAATCCGTCCCCTCATCTGATACTGCACTTTTGCTGCTAACTGTTTCACACTGCGGTGTATTTCCAAACCACCACACAACCCGCACCCACTCCTTTACCCATCCCTAGGCCCTTCCCATAAAAATGAGTGAAGGGACTTAAAAGGTAAGGCTCTGAGAGGGTCTCAGTTAAACACGAACCAAGAATTTTTTTTTACTGAAGATTGGCAGGATCCCTGGTGAAATTTCAGGACGATTAGGTAATGAGTTACATGAAAAGTAAGGCCTGCCATAAGTTACATTGACGATGTGCTGTAGTAGAGAGCATGTTACGTAGAACATAGCTAGTTGTTGAAACCTGAGACTGAAAGATGACCAGATGGGTTAGAAGGCAAGCAAATGTGGGAAAAGTAATAAACTTTTGGCTGTGAGCTACAGATAGCGAATAAGAGGCACTTGCCAATGAATTACGTGGGGGAACATGCCAAAGATACTGCCTTCAGCTGTACATGCCCCACAGTTATATGGTCAGTAACAGGCACTTGATAGTGAAATAAATAGTGGGTAATAAAAACATGGCAGTGGCAAACAATAATAGACAGTGGCAATGAATTGAATCATGGGCAATAAAACCATTGTGGTGAATTAAATACAAGGTAATTGTCAAAACCTGGCAGTAAATTATGTAGACAGCTAATAACATAAATTGAAACAGCGGCTACAGACTGTACGGTTGCAGATGTTTCAACCCTGTCCAAAGAAAAGGAAACAGGGATAAACCTGGTGAGTGTAGGTTAATCAATGCTGGGAATTTGACAAAGGACCATTTCCAAGCAGATTTGAATAGATGGGAGAATGAATTATATCGAGATAAATGAACATTTGGCAATGAGTTTCAAAGAGGATAGTGTTGAGTTATAAAGAGGGTAACAACAGCTTGCTGTCACTTACAATGCAGGAGCTCAATATAATGACACTGGTAATGTTAAGTGTGGAATTCTGGCTCTGAGAACATGTTTTTCAACAGTGAAGGGTTATTATTTAACAACCTGCCAAACTCCCTTTAATGTGTTTGGACGGAGAATCCCAGAGGCAGCAGTGAACAGGAATAAGTGAAGAGATGTGCTGTTCATTACTTTGTTGGTAAACAGCCACGTGAAGCGGCTGTTGGTTGGGAAACTGGCAGCTCCTAATGTAAAATACATTTTAATCCCAACCAGCAAAATGAATGAAATAAATTCCCAGTGAAAAATCAGACTTTTGTTCCATCTGGATTGGTCAGATTTGAAAGTTTTTCTCACAGTAAAACACTACAGCAGCTCCCTCACATGCTCTGTTTAAAATCCGCGCAATGCACCCAGCAAAAGCTGGGCATATGTGTCATTCTGTCCCTGTAAAACTAGTCACCAGGAATGTGTTGCAACTGACTGCTTGCAATGTTAGCTTTTATTTTAAATGGGTTAAAATAGCGAAGAGTCATCAAGCCTGTTTTTATCAGAAGTTGAAGCATCATTAACAGTCCTGATTTTAGTTACAAAAGGATTAAACAGCTCCCTCTGATGGCTTAGTGAGTAAATACAAAAAGGGATGTGATCGCTGAACCATTCAGATCTGGAGTAATACTAAGTGAAGAACTAGCACAGAGAAAGCGCAGAATGAAGGCAATTGTACCCTTTACCATTCACCAAAGATCCTCAGATAGAACCTTCCAAACCCATGATCACTTCCATCTAGAAGGACAAGGGCAGCAGACATACGGGAACGCCACCACCTTCAAGTTCCTCACCAAGCCACTCACCATCCTGACTTGGAAATATATCGCCATTACTTCACTGTCACTGGTTCAAAATCCTGGAATTCCCTCCCTAAGGGCATTGTAGGTCAACCTACAGCACATGGACTGCAGCAGTTCAAGAAGGCAGCTCACCACCACCTTCTCAAAGGCAACTAGGGATGGGCAATAAATGCTGGCCCAGCCGGTGACACCCACAAATGAGTGAAAAAGAACCCTAAGAATAGCTACTAAACCTGTACAAAAGGACATTCCTGTACAAGGTGACATTATGGACCTTTGACGTGGATCTCCGTGCAAGGTGTCCTCTTGTACCATCTTCTTTACATAGCTTTATTCAATAAAGCTTGGTGCTCTTCAGACACAAGTAGATCTCAGAATGGTGGAAATGGCCACCATAGCCTTGGAACCAGAGGAAAGCAGTAAAAGCCTGATATGAAGCCCAGTGACTGGAAACCACTAGGCCCGCTCAGTACTCCAAACCCAGAAGTGGGGAAATGACCCGAGTGAAACTTGGCAATAGTGGGGACCAGCTAGCATGGGCTTCAAGGCACATCTGGGCACCGAACCTTAGGACAGGAATAAACATCCAACGGTGGAGAAATGGCAGGAGAAGTCCCCATGGCAGGGCCCAAGGTTAGCAGCAGGAAGAAATCACTAGGCTGCAGTGAACAATAAGTTTCCACATGCCAGGTACCCCTGGAAGGGACCTGTGAGAGAGGACACCCACACAGCTGTGTGGGTGTGAGGAAAAAGGTGCGAAAAATAGGAATAATTCAGTTGCCACTGCAAATACCTGGATAGTGCAGAAAGCTTTCCCTTACTTGACCCTCTAGAAAAGGTTGGGGGTGCAGTCCAAGCTATGTATCAGGTAAATTAGTGGTAACGGTTCAGCAGATACCATGTTGCAGCAGCAGGTCTCAAGAAGAAGCCAGACAAGGGACAAAGGTGTATCGCATGTGATCAGCAACAGTGCGGACACCATTCTTACTGAACAAGGTATTGTAGAAAAACTGTATCAAGCAATTATATCATTAAAGCACTCACCTCCTGTTAGAATTTGCGAAGAAATACCATGTTACACCTGGCAAAAAAGTTAATAATGTAAGCAAGGAGAAATAAAAACATAAGAAGAAGGAGCAGGAGCGGGCAGTTCTGCTCAGTCATTGAATATGATCATGACTGATCTCATCTTGGCCTCAACTCCACTTTTCTGTTCAATCCCCATAACCTTTTGTAGTTTATAACGAGCTCGGCCAGGTGGACCTCATAGAATATGAGTTCCCTGATTGGGGCTGCTAACCTGTTCCTGTCAGGGAGCCCTGGCTGACAGATATAACCAGAGTGTCAGACATCCTGTTCACTCTATGATTTGGCTCTGAGGAAGCTGGACCAGTGTCAGTTACTACATACGTGTAAATAAAGGGTGACTTAATGATAGGATACTGGCTATGAGGAGATAGTTCACCTTTAACCTGAAACCAATTAAAAATCTCTGTCTCCTCCTCAAATTTATTCAGTGTCCCATCATCCATCTCTTGCTGAGGTAATGACTTTCATAGATTCATGACCCTTTGAGAGAAGCATCTCTCTTTTAAAGATGCCGCCCCCTCAGCCTAAAACTATGACCTTCCATTCTAGATTGCCTCGCAAGAAGAAACATCTATCTATATCTACTCTGTCAATCTCATTTGTATCTTTTAAACCTCAGTTAGATCTCCTTTCATTCTTCTAAACTCTAAGGAGTATTGGCGTAAACTGCTCAATCTCTCCTCATTTGCTATTTTATCTCTGAAATTAATCCGTGAATTAATGCATTCTTCTTGGCTAAGAGATAGACTGCAAGATGACTTTTGGCACCGGAGATTAAAGAAAAGGCAGACAATTAATTTTAAATTGGATTCTGGAGCAGATGTATGGATCATTTCAGATGCTTTGGTTGAGACTAGGAATCCACATTGAGACTTGGGAAATGTAAGAATCAGAGTAAGAAGCCAGATGCACGCTATATTTTGCTACAGTGAAAAGGAGATCACAGAGACCTTATGCATAATTCCGAATTGTTATAGTTCTTTATTAAATGAAGCTGCCTGTATAGTTTTAGATATCCTTTGGTTGGCAAACACCAAAAGACATCACAGTCCCAGCACTGCGGGAGGCAAAGGAAGAAGCTGACCTTTCACCATTTCTCTCAAAACAGAAACTGGAAATGGAAGGGAAAGAAAGGGGTGGCCAGCACCCAAGGGAATTTCAAATGATTGTGTTCTTTTTCAGGATTTAGTTACAGAGAATGAAACCAGCACGCAGGATGTTCATTTATTTGAAATTGAAATTTCAGATGTTCCTGTACTTGCAGAGTCAGGGGACACAGCTTCTAATTCCCAATAATCTCCTTCAATGGGAACCAGTCCTTCCTTGAAGAAGGTAAAGAATAAATAAAATGATCTACTCATTCCACAGAACCTGTCAGGCAACACAACAACATCAACAGCAGTCTCTGTGAATTACTGAAGTTCCTCCTAGGGGTTAGATAGCCAGATCATCCCTGGGAAACAGGAAAGTAGCCTTGAGCTGGTTCTGTCTGGAATGAAAGTAAGTGAAGCTTCAGAAATTTCTACAGCCAGTAAAATGATCACAAAGTCTGAGTCTGAGCTACCAGCAATGATGGAGTTAGAAAGAGCTCTACAGTCATACAAGACTCAGAGCTTGAAAACCATCGAAGTTTCAGTCAGGCTGGATAGAGTTACAGCATCACAGGCTAAAACCAATTGTGTACATAAGTCACAGCAATGGTGCTTAGAGAACTTCGATGTAAGCTTGGAGTGTTAATGGAGAAACTTCAGTCAGCAGCAAAGGCCCATCAAGAGGAAATGCAACAACTTCCAGTAACTAACAGGAAGCCACCCTGAGAGAAGGGGATGGATGAGTCCAAAGTGGGTCTTGTAAATGTGTACCATGTAGAAATTGTTGATCTGAACACAGGGGAGCTGGAGGCTGCAGGAGAAACCCATCACCGCGCCTTGGTAGCAGGAGACCAGCCTGATGACCAGTCACTATCAGATTCTATAATTACATTCCTCCAATGTGTTCACCCACCAGGGAAATGTCAAGGGGGGACGTGTGGCCTATGAATTCTCTAAGAAAACAAGGGGTGCTGCTGGAAATCAGTTCCTGAAGCACAAGAGACTTGTAGAAATGTTAAATGTTCATAGTTGAATGCTAATGGGAAAAAGAGGTACAGTAAAAGGGGAAGAGATGTAGAATAATGAAGATTGTACCTTTTACTCTAAGTCCAGCCACCGAGCCGGGGTACAGGTCGTTGTGACCTCAGTTCACATGGAGCTGGCGGTTGAGTCTGCAGGGCTCCAAGTATGACATTCTCTCTTACCATCCTGATTTAGTTATGTTCAACTAAACCTGTTGCAGTTCACTTACACAAATGTAGGTCTCACGTTACATGTTAACATTTATAATTGATCCACATTCTTGCTAAGCTGAGTAAGTGCATGACTGTGCAACATTCTGCAAAATATCATGCTGGCCTTGTTCTCTCATAAATAACGTGTCTGCACAGCCACACACAAATAGAACCACACACTCAAACAAAAGGGTGTGCACAATAACTACATTTTAAAGGGAATATTGCTCCTGACCCTCCAGTGCCCCAAAGGATCTCACAGCCAAATGAATGTTTTTGAAGTGTAGTCATTGTTATTTTTGGATTTCTCCAATTGCCTTGCCCTTTATAATCTCTATTAAACCCTCCAGCAATCCTCTGTTGTCTCTGAGATTGTCCAATTCTTCTTGCCTCTTGCACATCCCTAACTTCCATCATCATTCTATTGGCTTTCTTCTGCCAATGCTCTAGGCCCTGAAATGTCTTCTCTAAACCTTTCTGCATCTCTGACACCCTTTTATACATAGAATCAACCTCTTCAATCTCTCTCTCTCTCTCTCTCTCTCAGACACACACACACACACACACACACACACACACACACACTTTCCCATCTTTATGTGGCTCAATGTCATAGAGTCGTAGAGATGTAAAGCATGGGAACAAACCCTTGGGTCCAACTCATCCATGCTGACCAGATATCCTAAATTAATACTAGTCCCGTTTGCCAACATTTGGCCCACATCCCTCTAGCCGCTTCCTTTACTTGTACCTGTCCAGCTGCCTTTTAAATGTTGTAATTGTACCTGGCTCCACCTCTGGGCTTATTCCATACACTCACCACCGGCTGCATGAAAAAGTTGCCCCTTGGGTCCTTTTTAAATCTTTCCCATCTCACCTTAAACCTATACCCTCTCGTTTTGGACTCCTCCAACCTGGGGAAAAGACCATGGCTATCCATGCCCCTCATTATCTTATAAATCTCTGTAAGGTCACCCCTTTGCCTTTGGTGCTCCAGGAAAAATAGCCCCAGTTTATCCAGCTCCTCCCTATAGCTCAAACCCTCTAACCGAGGCAACATCCTTGTAAATCTTTTCTGAACCCTTTCAAGTTTCACAACATCTTTCCTATTGGAGGGAGACCAGAATTAAATGCAGTATTCCAAAAATGGCCTAACCAATATCTTATACAACGCAACATGACATCCCAATCCCTATACTCAATGCAGTGAGCAATAAAGGCAAGCGTGTGTCAAATGCTTATTTGATAATGCTCATGTGCAGCTTGCTGGGAATTTTAATTGTCTTTATGGTCCCAGTTGTGAAGTCGGATTATGTAATCTTAGCAGGGCAGGAAGCCTCATCATATTCTATTTGTAACATGGGATCTCGAATTTATAATTGTAGCGGAGGATGTGGCATGGTCTAGACTGTGGTTGTGATGTGTAGCTGCCACTTTGGCTTGTCCCTTTAAAATCATAGCTCTAATGTTGGCTGAGGTAATTCACAGAACAGTTACAATTGAATGGTGATATGAGGATCCAGGTCAGTGACTCACTTTCCATCTCATTGCAAACTTTCTGATGAATGCAATGCAACATTGGGAACAATGTGACATTGAAAAAGTGATTTCCCTGAGTGGTTTTAATTCTCATAATTAACCACACCGTGGTAGTTCAATGCCCTGAGTCTCATCCACTAACTGTGAAGACCTTGGGAACCTAGAGAAACACAAGATTTAAATCTCTCACATTGATTAAAGTATTTCATTCACGCTAAATATGATCATAAAGGTACATTTAATTAATTTATTGTAAATATTGAATTCTTAATATCCTTAAGATATTGCAAAACTAATTTCCATTAGCAACCAGCAACCTTAGTGGGAAACAATAGCCTGGAAGAATTGTAAATGTATTTTGATGTGATTGATTTTAGCTTTTGCTTTTTTTACAACTGTGATTTGTCACTTTCATGTATCCTTAGTAGGTCGTGACATGTTCCTTCTTGCCCCTGACTTTGTTTAAGTGTAATTCAAAATTTCCCTGGCAAATCGGTTCTGATTTTGTCCTTCTGCAGGGAGTTGAGGTTTGAGTCAACCCAATGCATTGTGAACCCAACAGTATGTATTTGGACAAAGTGTGACACAAAAATACCTGACCTCCAGAACTGTTACGACAAACATACTTTTGTGCTTAGCTTTAAGCTCTGAGAAGACCCAGATTGGAGGTAGATAGGTGCTAAAAATAGTGTCTTGTCCCGCATGCCTCTCACTTGCCCCCACACCCCCAGCCTGCCCAAGGCATTTCTGGGGAGGAGAGATAGGGGCTATCCATCACACATGGTTGTTAGCTGGTCTGACATAAGGCTACTTAAGATCAATTAAAAAAGGCTGACTGGCATTTTCTAGTAAGCCTCCAGGCTCCCAAAGGCGTTGGAGGCCAGTTCAGAGCTTGGGAGCAGACCTGGTTTCAAAAGCCATTTTTCAGCTCAGATGTTAAAGAATATTGGAGACAGCGTTGCCATTTCCAAGCATCCTCTCCCTTACTCACCTTCCAGTGCAACCTGCAGCAGCTTACAAGCTGTAAGCCCCCAGACTGACCTTCCCATTTCAAGAGCCCACCAACCATCCTCGATTGGATAGTCAGTCTGCCCCCTGGCCATTAGTTGGACTCCCTGGGGAAGATCACAATGAGAGATAGTAGGCACTGCCGATGCCATTTCTGAAGAAGGCTCCAGACCTAAAATGTCAGCCTTCCTGCTCCTCTGATGCTGCCTGGCCTGCCTTGTTCATCCAGCTCTACACCTTGTTATCTAAGATCACAATGAGAACTTGTTTCTCACTCAGACCTTCAGACCCACTTTTCAGCCTATGGGGAAGGTCGTGTTCTTTGTATCTGATCTCCTGCACATGCCGAGTCAGATATTAGAGAGTTGAACAGTGGGAAGAGGGATATATGTTTTCATCAAAAAGAATTTGGAGAGGAGTTTGTCAGAGGTCTAGCCAGAGTCTGGGAAACAATTATTTTTGTTTGAATGATTCACAATGACAATAATAGCACTGCAGCATGTACAAATCTTAAAGTGAAATAAGGGGCAAGTGACCTTTCTGCCGTCTATTCCTTTAGGGTTGGCTCTTTAATGTGAAGCCCATAGAAGTTTTGAAATCTTCACTGTTTAACACTCCTCTTTGCTCATTTATCAATGATTTCTGCAATGGTACTCAGTACACAGATTTGTTAATGTTTAGAAATGCAACAACTAGTTTGAGAATAAATATATCTCTAACTGTTTTGAGTCATATGCTGATGCTTTATAGGAGCTACTGATTTGACAACTTGCTTTGCCCTTTCTCCAATTGCCTTGCCATTCCTCCACACCCCCCTACCCCCTTTTCAAAGCAACATCCAATTCTCTTTTTAGGTATCTCTGAAATTACTTCCACCTCCCTACAGGCAATGCATTCCAAATCATAACAACTCTGTCATTATCTGTTTAATTACTTTGCTGGACAAGGCTATGAAGACAGGTGTCAATCCACCTGTACTAATATTTTCCCATTGTCTCACTCAAGATTGTAAATACTTGAAAAATAGATTCCTAAGCTCTCAATACTTCATGATAAATATTATCAAACCTGAGGGTTTTATTTGTTTTCAGCCTTTTAACCCCATCTAGAACTTCTAATTCCTTTAGATCGAATGCTTAGTTTTTAGGGTGACAGGTGCTGTAAGCGTTCTCCTTTGTGAATGTTTTAAGACAGGAGTTCTTCAGCATCGGTATTATTTCATGCACACCAGCAGTTTTAAGCTACATAATTGCTTCTTTCAATGATCTCACACTTATCAGACCACCTCCTTACTGTTGCTGTACTGAAAGTGTTCTGTTACACTGTTACATTTCATTTTAACAGCAACACCTTTCCCTCGATCATTATTCTCTTTATTTCAGCTATAATTTGCGAAGTTTGAGCTTGCAAAAGTGACTTTTGGAATTGGCCTACTCTTAAGTTTTATTCTGATGATCTATTTGTTTCCTGCCGAAATGTTGATGCGAGTCCCCTTCTAACTGATTAGTTTTAATGATTCCCTCATTAAGCAGACATTCTGCACTTTATATAATTGCAGCCCAAAGACTCTTGTGGTGCTGAGGTAGTGTCCCATACCTCTGAATCAGGAGGCCAGATTTAAGCACCATGTATCAAAAATATTGGCTTTAAATCATAAAACCACTACAACAGGCCATTTGGCCCATCAAGTCTACACCAACCCTCTGAAGACTGTCTAATCCAGGTCTACCCATCCCTGTAATCCTGCATTAAACCATGGCTAACCCACCTGTCCCTGTATGCTATGATTACATGATCAATTCACCTAAACTGCACATCAGTGGACTGTGGGAGGAAACCCCATGCAGGGACAGGGAGAATGAGCAAACTCCACACAGACAGTTGCCCAAGGGTGGAATTGAACCCAGGTTCTTAGTGCTGTGAGGTAGCAGTGCTAACCACTGTGCCACCATGCCACCCAAGTCTCAGTATTGTAGAAGGGGGAATTTGAATTCAATTAAAAATCTGGAATTAAACATTATATGGGAAGGCTATGAAGTGGTGTTGCTGGACAGGCATTCCAGAACCTCCCAGTTAATGTTCTGGGAGATGGATTCAAATCCCACCATGCCAGATTTGAATTCAATAATAAAGCTGGTCCAATGTCAACTATTGTGAATGGTCGTAAAAGCCCTACTGTTCACTAATATCCTTCAGGGATGGAAATCTGTTGTCTTATATGTGACTCCAGACCCACAGCAATGTAGTTGACTCTTAGATGTTCTCTAAGAACTTAGGGGTGGGTAACAAATACTGGCCCAGTTAGTGACACCCACGTCACATGAATGAATGAAAAAGAGATCCAATTTCCATGGGATTTCTCAATTGCCTCACTGTGCTGGCTGTTTCTCCAGGACTTTTTATTAACCCTCCACTGAGGGTGCAGCAGAAGTTCAGAAGATTCTGGCAGAAGTTCTACTCCCAAGATATTTTTATCCATTTATTAGACAGGTTATAGCAGTGTTTCCTGTATTTAGATTATACAGTCAGGGATAATGTTTCCGTTTTTATGAAGTGTTCTATTGGTATAAATTTATATGTAATCTATGTGCATATCCCTGTATATATTTTTGTGTTTCATCTTTATCTAATTTATTTTGATGAGTTACTTGATCCAATCTTATTTTCAGATGCAGTTTGTTTTCTTCCATGATCTTCTCCTTCAATCTTGACACCAACCTCGTATTGTTTCCAGTTATTAATATCTGTGTGCAACTCAATCATTTTGTCAGTGACAGCTGCAAACATTCAAAATGAAAGGCAGCTTGTATTACACCAAGTAATGATTTGCCTGTGAGGAATTATAGATGCACTCAGTAATGGGCAGTCTGCTTGTCCTTGTATGAGGTCTGCTAGCTTTCAAGCCCAGTGTAGCCTTCCTAGTTAATCAGTGGTCATTTACCTATTTGTACACAGGCCTTAAAGACCAGCACTTTTAGTATTCCAAAGTCTCCTAAACATATTTTTCTTTCGTTATGTAAGATTTTGAGAAATTCTCCAATTTTGCCTCCTTTTCTGCTTCCAACTGGGCTGCCTCACTGGTGAAACCTTGAGGCTTATTGTTACCCTCAAAGTTCGCGTGATGGTGACCTGAGACTGAACAGGGTGAAGATTGAGTGAGTTCAGAATAGTTGGGCATTGTTCAGGGAATGTGGAAATTAGAAGAATCTCATTGAAACATGTAGGATTTCTTAAGGGGCTTGACAGGATAAATACTGAGAGCATGTTTCCCCTTATGGGAGCATCTGTGACCAAACGGCATTGTCTCAGATTAAAGTGGTGCCAACTTAAGACTGAGGTGAGGAGGAATTTCTACTCTCAGAGGGTTGTGAGTCTTTGGGACTCCTTGCTAAGAGAGCTGTGGCAGCAGAGTCTTTGCGTATATTTAAAGCTGAGATAGGTAGATTCTCGATCCGTAGGAGCAACAAGGTGAAATAACTGCACAGAGGCTTGTATCCTGTCACCCTTCTTTCACACGTGCACAGTACATGTAGGTTAGGGTGGACTGCCCATGCTAAATTGCCCGTAGTGTTCAGGGATGTGTAGATTAGGTGGATTATAGGGGGATGCGTCTGGATGGGATGCTCTGAGGGTCGGTGTGGACTTGTTGGGCTGAAGGGCCTGTTTCCATACTGTAGGGATTCTATGATTTTATGAATACACTGGCTGTAGACAGCCAGTTTGGAGTCAGTTCCCTGAACTGAGGTGATTCTGAATCCCCCGTTTATATTTTTTTCTCTCAGGAGGAGATTCTGATCTCCTTGTTTTATATATACATATATATATATTTTGTTTCTTGAGTGCATGTGTAAATGCGAGACACAGTCAAACCAATCCCCTGTTTATATTGATTAGCCAGGGCTTCCTGATTGGCCCAGGTTAACAACCCCAATCAAGGATCTTGTCGTCAATCTTTACACAAGGGTTAGAGGGAAAGAGGAAGAAAGTGAGGAGTGTCAGATCCTATTGAATTACAGGTTCAAGGGACTGAACAGCCTACTCCTGATCTTATTTCTTATGGTCTTATGCGTCTATCTTGACCTCCATTTTCAAATATAATGGCTAAAGCTCAGCAAAAGGCAGTTGGGTAGAATGTTTGAGGATTGGAAGACGCTGGGACTGTGTTCTCCCCTGTATCATTTTAGACATGAGGACAGAGTCTCGCATTAATCACTGTTGTTTCACCTCCAGAATCCTACTTCTAATGTGACTCAGGCTTAAAGAGATCCTGGTCTGTATTGGAACATAGGGACAGGAGAAGGCCATTCAGCCCCTCAAGCCTGTTTCACCATTCAATGTGATCATGGTTGATCTGCAACGTAACTCTATTCACCTACATTTGTTCCATATCTCTTCATGTTGAATAAGAAAAAACACCAAAGATTTATAATAGTTGGTGCTATTTGCAAATGAGAAATCTGAGTTTCGGACACACTTTCCATGTTAAACTATTTTCACTTTGAGGGACTGGTTGTAATTTTTAGACCATGCTTCCTGCTGGATTTGCAGAAAGTGGCTTCGTCAGAGAATTACTCAACAGCCATTAGTCAGTTTGAGCTGTAGGCCTGGGCATTTGGAAGGGAGTAGTTCCCAGAATATGTTAGCCCTATTGTTGCATGTTTGGCTGAATTTAATTGCCCCAAGAACATCTACAATTGGATGGTTGAGGGGATTTAATTACCCTTAGTGGACTATAGGGGTAGTATACTCCTATTATACATGAGGTGTCGTTGTGGATATCTGGTTGGGTTTGCATGTGCAGGTATCAGTCTTTGAGTCTTTAAAGTTACCCATTTAAATTTTGTTGGAATGTTAAATACAGTAAGTAACGTACAGTTTCTACAGTAGGGTGAGTAAGATTGAATGAGAGAAGATATTGAACATGTTCTGCTGGTATTTATGGTGACATAACTGAATTAGGAAAGGGCATCATCAATTTATTAGACATATTGTTGTGTCAAAGTTCCTTGCAGGACTGAAGCGATTTAAGTACAGGGTGCTCAATATGGAGATCTCTCGCTCCATCGCAATCTGCTGAGGATCGTAAATGAGAAGCTGCTGACATGCTGTAGGGAGTTTGCTTCATTTATCACTGCTTCCCACAAACCTGCTGCTCATTCTCAAATTAATTCCATCTCCTTGGACAGATTTATGGGGAGAAGAATGATGCTGTTCAGTATCTGTTGTGTTCCTGCTCATTTGCATTGGAAACATAAACAAAAGGAGAGAGAAAGAACTGACAAGGCAGAAAATGAACATCTGGAGTGAAAGCAGGCTGACTGCTCAATCCCATTGCTATTTCTGAAGCCTTGCTGTGTACAAACCAGCTGTCAAATCTACCTACAAAGACAATAGTCACAGTATCTCCTAAATATTGAATTGGGCTGTATAGGATTTTAGAATATCCTGAAGATGTGAAAGGTGCTATTTAAATGCTAGATTTTTCACCTTGGTGAGACACTAGTGTCACAAACTGTTACAAAAACCACCTGATTTTCATGATTTCAATGGACATGAGCATCTGGTGAGTTTGACAACCAGCTGGTCAATCTTCTTCGCCTTTTTTACAGCCCAGGGAGTTGGGGGTGGAAATCCCAAATTCTTTCTTTCTTGCTGCTGATTGTTTTCTTCTGCAGTCGACAGGGTCAGGTTTCACCAATACCCCACCGTGTGCTTTCTTCAATGTTCTTCCTGCCTCCTCTCTGATGCTGCCATGACTGCCCCAGAGAGAGGCATTTCACTCAGGATGGGCATTCTCGGTATATCTTAGCCTGTATTTGAGTGGGGGTTTGGGGAGATGGATAAATGAGCAAAAGCATGTGGTTTTTAATGGCACGTATTGTCGGTTTCTTTGAGTTCTTTCACCTTCCAGAGATGCATGCACTTCATATGTTCCAGTCTGTTCTTATAAAAGAACATGGGCTCCTCATGCTGTTGGGCATCGTTTACCCTGGGCAAGTGGCTGGTTCTAAATTAAGAGTGTGCCCTGCAAGAAATTACTTCACCCCCTGAGTCCACACTCCTTGTCTAATAAAGTGGCAAATAAATGTATTTCTCAGACAAAAGCAAGCAAATTAACAACAGAAACATAGTAATTAATGCTAGCTTCTTAACTATATTAATACGCGAATCACAATAGTATATTTTATTTTCTATGCATTCACGGGATGAGGGCACTGCCATATTGCTGTGGGTCTGGAGTCCCATGTAACCCAGACCAGGTTTCCTTCCCTAAAGTAAACCAGATGCGTTCCTCCCCCAGCAATCAACAAAGGATTCACGGTCATCATTAGACTCTTAAATACAGACTTTTATTGTTATTGAGTTCAATTCCACCATCTGCCCTGGCAGGATTCAAACCCGAACCCAGAACATTAACTGGGTCTCTGGATTAACAGCCCAGCGATAATACCCTCTAGGCCATTGCTTCCCCTTAATAGGCTGACACAGGTAATACATATAAAATATAGTCTATAGGTATGCTTCTGAAGTAAAAAAGTGAAGATAGATTAAGGAATTGGGACCAACTGGATAACTCTTTCAAAGAGACAACATTGGTAAGACAGACTGAATGGCCAACTCTTATGCTGGAAGATTTTATATATTACCATATTGTCCAAAACTCAACTTGTGACCAGGCTGTTGATTTGCTGGATATTTCAGTAAGGAGCACTGTGATTGGCCCTGTTTATAAACTAGCACACATACCTTAAAGAGGAGGTGCATTGTGGATGGAGCAGGCACATAAACTTGGAAACATTGACAAATGACACCACACGGTGTGAGTTGTAAGCTTTATGGACACCGAGGAGAAGTTAGAAAGGAGGAAAGATGTCCCGTGTTCGCAGGAAGGTGTGTCATAAAGCCACACTTCAGAAAATTCATTGACCTCACACAAGTAGCTGAGGTCAGTGAATGCTGAATCTGATCAGCTGCACTAACCTTCAATCCTGCTCAATTCACCACACACCCCCATCACTCTTTCAGTCAGAATGCATACCTGACATTCACATACACCAGCATACCCTCATACCCACATCTCTCAACTTGCACACACTGCCAACTATTCAACCGTGACAAATTCCTCAAACACACTGTGCAACGCTCTCTGACACACTTCACTCGGCCTCACTAGAAAAGGTGGCACGCAACTGAGAAGGCAGCAGGAGCTAACTGGAGTGGGACAGGCACGCCCGCATGGTTCGAAACTCTGTGTCAGAGATGCTGCTGGGCACAGCTAAAAGCATTACAGCTGGCAGGACACCCACACATACTGCTCCTTTTCTCATCTCACAGTTTACAAGCTGCGGATGGCTCAAACCCATCTCTCTTCCCCACTACACTCTTAAAAGCACAATATTATCCTTTTCACTCTCTCCTTTCAGATATCCAGCAGGTGTCTCCTAGACACGCAGTGGAGGAATACCAGGGAGGCAGCTGGTTTGAGACATTGGGTACGAGTGGCCTGCTGCCAAGTCAGGGGACAAGGTCTAGGTGCCAGTCTGAGTTCTACTGCAGAGGAAACAGAGGTGTGAATTGCTTGGAAACCACTGATAGGAACGCCCAGTTCGAATGTTGGCATATGTACACATATCCACCATTACAAAGCTGATCACTGTGCATGTACCCCCATTTCGTTTGTTCCTTTTCCTCAGCTGATGCTGAACAGCTGGCGCCGAGAGCTGTGCCCCAGCCCAGTTGGGATGAGTTTCTGGAATGGACAGCTGATTCCTGTGGTGAACATTGACACTGTGCCTTCTGGCCTGCTACAGAGTGGTTTCAGAGTGATCCAGGCAGTGGGGGAGGGGCACACTTCTGAAGGGCATGTTAGGGCCCTATTTTGGCACAGAGGTAATGTCTGAATCTCTGGACCAGAAGGCCTTGCTTTAAGCCCCACTTGCTCCAGAGTTGTACAACAACATCTCTGACTAGGTTGATCAGGAGGTTTCTGTGAGGGGGTTGTGCACTGGTTTGATTGGCCATACCTTGGTCCTTATTGTCTGGTAACCATTCGTGGGTTTGTTGTGGTGTTTTAAATACAGATATCTCAGAGCGACGGTATCACAGCAGCCGCTCGAGAATAGGGACTGAGCTGTAACAGGGCCTAACTCAGTGCAGCTTAGTCCTTTTCCCCCTGTGACTCCATCTCAATGCTTTTACATTGGTGTGAGCCTGGAGTGGACCACATGGGGGAGGGAGGTGTGTGGTGATGATTGAGAGATAGGGGTGAGGGTGTGGGCAGGAGTTGCAACACTGCTTTGAAAGATCTGAATTCTGCCCCAGATTCAGCACCATAAGCCGAGCGAGAATTCATCTGCCCCCTCCAGGATAGCAGAGCTCCACTCCTCCAGTTGCTGCCTCGTCTATACTTGCTGGCTCTGCTACTCAATCCTTCACTTCCCCAGACCCTCGGCTCTGATAGGTCTCCGAATAGCCAGCCACACTGTCTCCACATAGCCCACTGGGCAGCTGGCATTGTGTCAGAGATGAGAGAGTGGGACCCCTGCTGGAGGAAGGAGTCCGTAGGAAGGGGTCACCATGCAGCTCTAGCTTTTGCAATTCAAGTCGTCTGTCTGCTCTCTCCACCAGAAAGGTGGCTCTCAACGAGTAGGGGTGGAGATTGGCAAAACAACAGGGGAACTGGTATCAAGACTTACCAGGAAATTGTTGGGAATGGTGGCTTTGAGTTATGAGGGAAGGCTGGATAGGTTGGGACTATTTTCACTGGAGCGTAGGAGATTGAGGGGTGACCATATAGAAGTTTATAAAATCATAACGGGGCATAGATAAGGTGAATGGCAGGTGTCTTTTCCTTAGGGTGGGGGGATTTCAAAACTACAGGGCTTATTTTTAAGGTGAGAGGAGAAAAATTTAAAAAAAGACAGGAGGGACAACTTTTTTACACAGGGAGTGGTTCATGTGTGGAACGAACTGCCAGATGAAGTGATGGATGCAGGTACAGTTACAAAGTTTAAAAGACATTTATATATGTTCATGAATAGGAGAGATTTGGAGCAATACGGGCCAAGGTGGGATTAGTTTAGTTTGGGAACCTGGTTGGTGTGGGCTGATTGGACTGAAGGGTTTTTTTTTCCATGCTGTATGATTCTATTACTCTATAAATACATGTATCTGGTATAACACAGAGATATTTTCAGGACACACAGAGAATGCTATCTCTGTAAGACTGGTTGGGCCGAAGAGTCTGTTTCTGTGCTGTATGATTCTATGACTGTCTATCTCCAGAGTTTTATCTGGAGATAATAAGAATGCCCCTTGTATCTCAGGCCCTAAATATTAAGGGCCATATTTAAAACCTCCAGGAGCAAAGGGAACAAATGAAGCTAATGTTGTCTAGTTGTCTGAAGGCTGTAAAGATTTACACACATTAAATTGCTTCTGAACAATCAATGGTCGGCCTTTTTTTTTATCCTTACATGGGATATCGTTATCACTGGCAAAGCCGTCATTTGTTGCCCATTCATAATTAGCCTTCTAGACCACTCCAGAGGTCAGTTAAGAGATTCCTAGGAGCCTGGAGTCACAGGTAGCCTCGATAAGTATATTCCTCCCCTAAAGTGAGGCAGATGGATAAATAAAGTTATGGTGTGTATTTCAGTGGCACAGCATTTGCAGGGTGTGCCGACACCTCCCAGCGTTTTTTTTTTGGAGCATGCCTCATGCTTTTAATTAATTCCTCAGCTGCCATGGAAGCTGTGGCTTATCTCATCGTCTTCAGAGATTCCAGTCGGATCGTTTTTCTCCAAACTCAGAGCCCTTATTTGCATAACTTCCGGGCGAAACTCTCAGGGAGGCGTGAATCCGGACAAATGCAGCACATTTGCATGCGAATGGCTGGCTTGGCTCATCACGCATTCTCACAGCTGATGTCCATTCGAACAACAGACACAATATTGTGCAGATTGCTGCTGGGGCCGTGGGCCATGATACTCTTCAGGAAATCCTCTCTAGATTCTGAGGGAGTACAAATCCTTTAGGCGGAGATCCTGCCTACACTGGGGTATTTTCTCCAGTTGGCTCCCAAAGCTATGACGGAACAGCTAGAGAATTTCAGGGCTATCTATTTGAAATTGGCCGTTAATTACTAAAGGACTATAATAGGATTAAATAATCCAACTTGCTACCCGTACTCTGTCTGAGTCTGCTTGATTGGTAGTTCACCATTTGCATACATGTTAAAATAAGGGGTGTCATCTTTGATAGGAGTCACAGTGATGTGAGCTATGGCAAGATGTTGTGGTCAAATCAGGTGTTGGCTACAGCAAGGCCCGTCTTAGTATGGAGATCATCCCACTCCATCTGTTCTCAGGTGGCATGGCGAGATTGCTGCTGGGCAGTAGTGAGGTGTCAACTGAAAGGGATTAACAGTTGTGTAACTTCTTCTGAGCACCAAAATTCACCGCATTAATATTCACCCTCCTTTCTGACCAAACAAACTAAACATTGGGGCAAACTTGACGAGGAGACCAGAGCGTGGAGCTGGAGGATTTCATAGAATTGTAAAATCCCTACAGTGTGGAAATGGGTCCTTCGGCCCAACAAGTCCACACCGACCCTTGGAGCATCCCACCCAGACCCATACCCCTATAACCCACCTAATGTACACATCCCTGAACACTATGGGCAATTTTCCATGGCCAATCCACCTAGCCTGCACATCTTTGGACTGTGGGAGGAAACCGGAGCTCCCGGAAGAAACCCACGCGGACACGGGGAGAATGTGCAAACTCCACACAGACAGTCGCCTGAGGCTGGGATCGAACACGGGTTCCTGGTGCTGTGAGGCAGCAGTGCTAACCACTGTGCCACCATCCCGCCCCTCTTGCTGCCAATGACCTCCATCTTGGGCACTGGGCAGCAACTACCATCGCATGCATCCATACACAGTGGCATCTGGGCATCTCCAAACCAATCACGACCATCCTGCCATCTCCGTCATATACCGGTGGCCTGCTCACAAGACACAGGTGTACAACTGCAGGGCACAGCAGCATTGAGAAGCCACAGTTAGGGGCACATTGCATGCAACAACAGGGATCCAGCTCACAGAACGGACCAGACTGCAACTCACGGCATTTTCTTCCTTAACACTCACTTGCTTTGATCTGCATGCTTCCACCATCTGTGCCGTGTGTTACATTGCATTGATTTGCCAGGCCATATCTGTTAGCACATTAACCATTGACTATCAGCTTTGCTGTTCTGAAGGTCTTTTTAGTGCAGACACACAGAATGCCCGGGCTTGGGACAGGGGGCGGTGGGGGATGGTGGTGTCATCATGCTGAGACATTAATCTGACATTGACAGCATGTGCCAAATGCACTACCCGTTTATTCAACCAAATAGCCTTGGCAGAAAGCGGTAAGGCTAGTCCTAGTCAAGTCAAAGGGGACTTTTTTTTCCCCTTTATTCATTCACGGGATGAGGGCATCACTGGCTAGATCAGCATTTATTGTCCATCCCTAATTGCCCAGAGGGCAGATATGAGTCAACCACATTGCTGTGGGTCTGGAGTCACATGTAGGCCAGACCCACATAAGGATGGTAGTTTCCTTCCCTAAAGGGCATACTGAACCAGATGGGTTTTTCCAACCATCGGCAATGGATTCATGGCCGTCATTAGACTCTTAATTCCAGATATTTATTGAATTCAAATTCCACCATCTGCCGAGGTGGGATTCAAACCCACGTATACAGAACATTTCTTGGGTCACTGGATTAACAGTCCAGCAATAATACCATTAGGCCATCCAGGGGGTCTGGGTTCAAGACCAACCTGCTCCAGAGGTGTGCACTAACATCTCTGAAGGGGTAGTTTAGAAAATAAAGAAAAAGGTAAAAGACCAATGCTAAAGTACTGTTATGGAGTAATGGTAATGTCTGTACCTCTGAGACAGGAGGCACATCAACCCCAATTGGTGTAACTTCCAAAGGTTCTGTGTGAGCCACAGTGGGAGTGCTCCCCCATTAGGAAAGTGCTGAATGCAGTGTGAGTTTCAGGGATTGAGGTGGGTGTACGATTGGGTGGATTGTGTTGAGCTGCAGGGCAGCATGTGGTTCCTTCAGCAGCTTCAGCAAGGGACTACATCTACTGAGGCCCAGTGCAAACCTGTCCTCCATTTTCCACATCCTCTGTGCTCGGTCTTCATCCGCAGGTCTGAGGCCTAAGAGTCTCCTTCCCTCCTTCTGTGCCCAATGTAGGTCCCTTTCACTGAGTATGACCATGCTCACTGCTGGTTGCGTGTAGGTCTTTGTGGTGGCCTGCTAGACAAGGTAAGGATGGAGGCCTGAGGAGCAACTAGGGAGGGATGTTGGGATGTGTGGGTTCCCCAGGCGTTTCCAGCCCAGACTCCAGGCCTGGCCTGAGTGAGCTGCAGTGTGATACATGTCCTGGGACTCAGTACCAGATGCTGGACTGGGGCTGCAGCAGTGGGTCACACTCCCAGGGAGCGATGGGTGCCTGGCGTGTGATCTCTCAGTCGCGCTCCCACAAATGTAACAGGTCAATGCCTGACTCTATCTGTGCAAGGTCATATCAGTTCAGTTCACCCCACCACCACCCCCACATCCCCCCCTCCAAACAAGGTTCCTCGCTGCAGCCTGGTCAGGAGGGTCAGGGAGTATAGCTGGCTGCCCCCAGGTGCAGGCTGCAGTTGACTGCCCACAGGTGGCACTGTCCCAACGCTGCAGAATTCATCATCATTCTATTCCATGAACATTCAGGTAATCCGTGATCACTGTTACCACTTTGTGGAGGTGTGTGCCCACTACCCTGGCACTGCCATGACTCCTACATCCTGGGGCACTCTCATGGACCTGGTGCGTTTGAGATTCTGGGTGCCTTTCAAGGCTGGTTACTGAGGGCAAGGCTACTCTCTGTGACCATGGTTCATGATACCTCTGTGCAACCCCTGACTGACCAGTTTAATGATGCCTACCCAGGAGCAGAGTATAGGGCTGCTGAAAGCACGGTTCCTCTGCTTGAACCAGGCAGGAGTTTGGAAGTATTGTCCAGACAGAATGTGCCACATCATCCTGTCGTGCTGTGCCCTGCACAATTGGAGCAGGCAATGAGGCGATGTGCTGGATACTGAGGAACTGGGGGAACAGGAGCAGTTTTCCCAGGAGGAGGAGGGTGGCAGGGACGTTAGTCAGAGGAAGCTGTCACTGTCTGTGACCGAGCTCAGCTGTGTCAGGTGTTACAAGCCAAACAGAACCTCACTGGCCCCCTTGTTCCGACACATGAGAGATGGGTGAAGCAGATAATTGTTAAACCACAAAATAATCTTGCTCATCGTGCTGAAATCTCATTTGCATTATAGGGCAATCTCAAGACGTTCAATAAGTTGTGTATCAGTGCAGTGCCTATTGCAACAGGGTATCGCTCTTTGAGTTTGAAAGGCAACTTACAAAACCAACTCACCGGTCCCAGATGTCCCAGGGACCTCCTAGCCGGCACTTGTAGATCAGTAGACTATCAAAGCAACATGGCTCAATAGTTCTCTCAGGAGGCAAGAAGAAGGAGGGGCAAGGAAGCTGAAATTTAAAATGAGGTATTGCTTACACAGGAGCCACTTTAGATGGGTGAGCGCAGGGTGATAGAAAACGGTCTTTGGGGTGAGTAAGGGTACAGGCAGCTCAATTTTGAATGACCTCAAGTGGGTAGAATGGCAGTATGCTATGGCAGAGGTGAAGCTGGGCGAGCTGGCAGAGGGGGGAATAGATGGTCTTAGTGACAGTGTAAATATGTGGTTGGACGTTCAGCTCACGGTCAATGGCGAGTTGGCAGAGTCAGTCCCAGACTGTAGCCTGAAATGGAGTTGAATGGGAGAGGGGGTTGAAGACAGTGGCCCATGTTCAACTGAAAGTGTAACAAACACCCAGTTAACATCTCATACCCATTGCTTCCACAACGTATTTGGCTGAATTCCTCTACTTTGGCAAAACAGGAAATATTATGCCCAGAAGCTATAGGTTTGTAGGAGGACTGAGAGGAGGCCACTTTGCCTGAGTCCACTGAGGAGGCCCAGGCTCAGGCTACTCGAAATAATCTGTATATAAAGGGCATGAATCCTTTAGGGACTGCTGCATTCAGAACAAACAATTGAATCTCCATCCATCAGTTGTCTCTGCCCAGTATATGGGAAAAACCTGCAGAACTAGGGACAAGTGGAACGAGATGTTCATCAGTTCCAGGTAGCCCCAACTACTGTAGGGGTGTAAAACAGCAGGAAAGAGGATCAATTCACCTGACAATCTAACCAGGGCACTTTTCACTTTTATCACTTACCTCGATTGCAGCTTTTTGCGATGTGAACTTTTGTCTCTTTCTGGCCATAGCTGCATTCATATCTTCCAGCTTGAATTTCAGACGTTTCAATAATGTACCTTTCCTCGAGTTGGCAAGATGTGGGCTTGTTTGCACGGGAGAGAACAGCAAAGATGAGTCTTTGGTGTCCCATTTACACATTTCAGAACTCTTCAGGGTGTTAAAAAAAGATGTAAAACACAAATGGAAATATTAACAGGGAGAGTGCTAGGGATAACCAGTAGACCTGTCAGCATCTGAATGCAAAAGCAGAGGCTACAGTACTGAGTAGGAATATTCCATCAGATGAGGGGGAAGGTGTTACATAAAAAAGAAACATATGATAATCATGATCCCACTGCTTTCCTCCATCATATAACGTTGTCCCTTAGCAACTGCCCTATAGCATCAATGATCATCCAGTTAACCACCTGGGACTGAGTTGAGAATTGAGAATTCCAAGATCATTTCACCCAGATTGCAAATTCTGGTTGAAGGTCTTCCTGGAGGTTTCATCTCATGAACTCCTGTCTCCCATTGCCCCTGTCCCCCACACTCCCCCACACTCCCACCCTTGGCTGTTCGATATGTTACCACACAGCGCTAGGGATCCAGGTTCGATTCCACCCTCAGACGACGATCCATGTGGAGCTTGCACATTCTCCCCATGCCTGTGTGGGTTTCCTCTGGGTGCTTTGATTTCCTCCCACATTCCAAAGATGTGCAGGCTAGGTGGATTGGCCATGGGAAGTGCAGGGTTACTGGGATAGGGTAAAGGGGTGGGTCTGTGTGGGATGCTCTTTGGAGGGTCGGTGTTGACTCGATGGGCCAAATGGCCTGCTTCCACGCTGTAGGGATTCTATGATTCTATGTCCACCTCAGGTTTCACTGTCTTCTGAGGTCAATTGGAAACCACACAAAAAAAGGAACTCTTCCGCGCTCAAGTGGGTGGTTTAATTAGTGGAATACAGATATTAATCCACAATTTCTTCAGAAGCACATGTAGCAACAGCAATTGGTATTCGTCCCTATCAGCAACAATTTTATTAAGAAAAAGCAAGAGTTTGTAGAAAATAATACACACACAGTTCTTGTGATCACCTCTGTAAGGTTTTCTCCAGGGTTTCCCACTACAGTTTCCTAGACATTGGTTTTCTTTTCCAGGGACTCCAGGCCAAATCTGGAGAGTTGGCAACCACATGTGAAAACCCTGAAACCTGCAGAGGGAGCTGACTGGATTGAATTCGGAAGTTAAAGCCTTGTGCCTGGCCTAAAAGTCTGCCCATCAGCTCGCCTTCTGGTTTCTCTTCACATGTGTTGGTGCCAACTCCATAGATAATGCCTGCAGTGGTGATAAAGGAGCCAGATACATCATAGCCACAGCCCCACACATCATGCTGCAGTCTAACAGGTATAATGATGGGAATCTCAGTCATTTGGTGGTGCCAGCACTATTGAACACCATTTAATACACATTACAGTGCCAATTATTCCATTTATGCCATGGTACAACGTGATATCAATGCCCGAAGAAAGAAAAGAGAAAGACAGCCTAGCATTTATATTCCTTTTTTAATGACCATTTGAAAGCACTTTACAGCCAATGAAGTACTTTCTTTTTGAGTGTTCTCACTGTTCTCTCTGGACTGCCTCCAATGCCAGTATATCTTTCCATAGATAAAGGGCCCAAACTGTTCACAGTATTCCCACGGTGGTCTGACTAGTGTGTTATATAGTTTTAGCAAAACCTCTCTATTTTTAAACTCCATTGTCTTTGAAATAAAAGCAAACATTTCATTCGCCTTCCCTATTACTTGTTGAACTTGGATGATTCAAATTAAAACTGAAAATTGTTCTGAGGAAGGGTCACCGGACCCGAAATGTTAACTCTTATTTTTCTTCACAGATACTGCCAGACCAGGCGAGCTTTTCCAGCAACTTCTGTTTTTGTTGGATGATTCATTTTTGTTATTCATGGATGAAGATTCCCAAATCCCTCTGTTCTGTAGCTTTCTGAAGATTTTCTCTATTTAAATAATATTCAGCTCCTCTATCCGTCTTGTCAAAGTATAAACCTAACATTTCCCCACATTTTATTCCATCTACCAAACTTTCACCCTTTAACTTAACCTGTTCATATACCTCGGAACACTCTGTGTGTCATCCTCAACACTCGCATTCCGACCTATTTTTGAGGCCATCCAAAAACACCGCCTTATCCTAATTCTCTATCTTCTATTAGTTAGCTGCACCTCTATCTGTACAAATAGATTACCTCCCATGGGCTGTTATTTTATTAAAATAAGATAAAATAAGACCTAGGTTATGATTGGTTCTCACATCTGTTTGTAAACCTGATTTGTATGCCAAGTTGGAACACAACACAGTAGAATATAAAATATTCATTTGTAAGTACAGAGAAATGTTCACATGTTGGATCTTTAAAATGAATATTAATACAGCACGAGTACAAAGGGATTGTCTTATGAGGACACATTGAGTGGTAGAATGAGACGTGACCTTGTCTAAACAAGATTTTTAGGGGACTTAAAAACAGAAAGAACTGTAGATGCTGTAAATCAGGAACAAAAACAGAAGTTTCTGGAAAAGCTCAGCAGGTCTGGCAGCATCTGTGAAGAAAAAAAAAAGAATTAATGTTTCTAGTCTGGGTTCTGAGGAAGGGTCACCGGACCTGAAGTGCTGACTACTGAGCCACTGTATCACCCCATATGCACTGCAATGTAGCCCTAGACATTTTGGTGGTAACACTAGGCATCACAAGGATTAATCTGCAGCCATTCCAGCGCCAACCACCACACCCCCTCCCCCGCCACAAACCACCACCACCCACCACCTAATACATAACTGGGCTAATGTCACACACGTCACAGCACCAAGCTCATACCAGGGGCTGAATTATTCCGATGTTGTACTGCTCACCACAGGAAGGAAGCTTAGTTGCAAGCAATACACTGCATGTGGCCTTAACAATCTGAGGGGTGGATTTCTGCTGCACGCTGGAAGGGAATCCATCCCTCAGGAACTGCTCACTAATTGGTGGCAGCATCTACATTGTCATCGGTGTCAGAGGAGAACGGTGAACTGCAAGGAGGTACACACACAAGTGTCATGGATGCCAGAGGTGTTGGGTCCAGGGTTTCTTGGGAGCAGAGAAATTGAGCACCATAGGGAAGGGAGGGGGCACGGGTAGGAACGAAGAGAAGGGCTTATGGTTTTTGGGTGGTGCCTTTCACATGCACAATACACCCGTATCCTCCAAGGATGCAACACCCCCTTCCTTCCTCTTATTCACCAATTTTGTTGAGAAAACAGCCTCCCCATTCTTGCCTAATTTCAGCTACTGGTAGCAGGTAGCAGTGAAAGTGGTTTGATTAATTTCCACTTGGTTGGGCCTTACCCCTCACTATAGTAGGGACCATTTCAGGGTTTGGTAGGATGGGGTGAGCAACTCACCTGGCCTACTTTATGAAGATTAATGAGATCCCATGTTGAAGAGAAACAGGCAAATTATCCCTGAAATTTATCCCACGATCAACTTTACCAGAATAAATTATCTGGTCACTTAACGCACTGATATCTTCTTCTATGTACTACTGTACAAAAGGCAATGAGAGATATTCTATTCATTCTTCAAATGCTCCGAAACTGACTTCTTTTTTGGATTTTCAGCATCGTTTCCTGTTCAAACGATGTTCTAATCATTTCATTCTTGATTCAATGCATCCTCAAGACTCTCAGTGTTCCTCTCAACTAACTTGTCTCTGTTATTAGTACCATTTGTTTAACACCTTTGCTCATATTCCATCTATCATGGTCAGTGCATTGAGTATAGGAGTTGGGAGGTCATGTTGCAGCTGTATAGGTTATTAATTAGGCCACTTTTGGAATACTGCATTCAGATCTGGTCTTCCTGCTAGAGGAAAGATGTTGTTAAACTCAAAAGATTACAGAAAAGATTTACAAGGACACTGCCAGGGTTGGAGGGTTTGAGCTATAAAGGGAGGTTAAATAGGCTGGGAGGTGTGGGGGCTCAGTGGTTAGCCCTACTGCCTTACAGCGCCAGGGACCTGGGTTCAATCCCATCCTGGAGTGACTGCCTATGTGGAGGTTGCATGTTCTCTGTGTGGGTTTCTGTCGGGTGCTCTGGTTTCCTCCCACAGTCCAAAGATGTGCAGGTTAGGTGGGTTGGCCATGTTAAGTTGCCTGTAGCGTCCAGGGGTGTGTAAGTTTGGTGGATTAGACACAGGAAATGCAGGGTTACAGGGAAAAGGGTAGGGAATGCTCTTTGGAGGGGTGGTGTGAACTTGTTTGGCCAAGAGGCCTGTTTCCACAGTGTAGGGATTCTATGAGGCTGGGGCTATTTTCCTTGGAATGTTGGAGGCTGAGGGGTGACTTTATAGAAGCTTATAAAATCCTGAGGGGCATGGATAGGGTGAATAGCCAAGGTCTTTTTCACGGGTCGGGGAGTCCAAAACTAAAGGGCATAGGTTTAAGGTGAGAGGGGAAAGATTTAAAAGAGACCTAAGGGGCAACTTTTCATGCAGAGTGTGGTATGTGTATGGAATGAGCTGCTAGAAGAGATAATGGAAGCTGGTGCAATTAGAACATTTAAAAGGGATCTGGATGGGTATATGAATAGGAAGGGCTTAGAGAGATATGGATCAAATGCTAGAAAATGGCACTAGATTAATTCAGGATATCTGGTCAGCATGGAAGATCCAACTCTTGGAGGGTGCTGTACAACTCTATGACTCTCCATCCCTGTAATATGAGGCTAAGCAAGATAAGACACATGAACTGCCAAACATACAGGTAGAGTAGCCACTCCCCACACAGTTTGTCTCAATCTTTCAAACAGATAACATGGTGCAAAATTCAAAATGAAACCGTGGTGCTAACCACCATGTGCCAGTTATGTGTGATCCGACCCATTATGCTCCTGACAGTCACCATCAACTTCAATTCACTGCAACAAATAACGATGGGACTGTGTTTAACCGTGATCCTCTGACACTGATCATGCCCAGGGGAAAATAGGCCAGCCAAAGAAACCAAAATAAAACCAATGGTTCTGTTTAAAACAAAAGCTAAATACTCTGGTGCACAGAAACCTGAATTAAAAGCAGAAGAAGCCGGAAATAGACAACAGGTCAGGCAGTTCCTGTGGAAAGGGAAGTGCAGTTAACATTTCAGATCCGAACCCTTTTTCTGAAGCTTGTTCTCCGCCATGAGCGGAGTGTGAACAAAGAAGGATAGTGAAGCAATCACATTGCCAGGAATCAAACGTGGAGGAGGAAAGGCTGGGTTGCAGATGACCCTTGAACTACAAAACTGTGGCTTAGCAGTGTTATGCTCACTTTGAGTTAGATGGTTGCAGGTTCCTAGCCCCACCCTAGAGAATTGACCACAACATTCAGGCTGACATTCCAGTGCATTACTGAGGGAATGCTGCACTGTCAGAGATGTTACAGATACAACTGGTCTATGTAAGAGTTCCAACAACACTACAGAAGCTTGACGCTATCCAGGACAAAGCAGTCCACTTGATTTGCACCCCATCTAACATCGTTGACATTCGCTGTCTCCAACATTGACGCTCTGCAGCAACAGTGTGTACCTTCTGGAAGATGCTCTGCAACAATTCACCAAGGCTCCTGAGACATCACCTCCTAAATCCATTACCACTTCCATCTAGAATCACAAGGGAAGCAGTTACTTGGGAACACCACTAACTGCAAGTTCCTCTCTAAGCCACTCGCCATCCAGATTTGGAAATATATCACTATTCCCTCAGTGACATTGGGTTGAAATCCTGGAATTCCCTCCCTAAAAGTAATGTGGTTGTACCTTCTCAACATGGCTTGCAGTGTTTCGAAAAAACAGCCTGACATGAACCTGCACAAGGGCAATTAGGGATGGGTAAGAAATGTTGACTAGCCAACAAGGCCCATATGCCATGAATAATAAGGAAATGCAGTGTGGTAGTGTCCCTATGTCTGAGGCAGAAGGACCAAGTTCAAGATCCACCAGCTCCAAAGCTGTGGCTGAACTGGTTGTAAATAAAAAATATTTTAAGCAGTATAGGAAGCTATATTGGGATATGGGTTGAATGTTGATTGGTCTCAGTTTAGTTATGGTGCAAAGCAGCTTAGAAAGAAAATGAATCATACCTCTTTGTTTTTGGTTTTGTTTTTAGATTGTGACAACTGGACATTCGCTTGCCCAGCATGGATTGGTCATCTTTATCGTGGATGTGTCTGCACTATCACATCTAACAAGCATGGGCCCTACAGACATGGCATTCATGTAACAGCCTTCTCTGTCCCATAGACAGGGCTCGGTGGCTCAAAACAGCTGGTCGTCAGCCACATCACGATACAGCGGTCCTTGGTTCCTCGGTTTCTATAGCAACGCGCCAACCTTTTTGCTTGGCCCAGTCATGGGAGGATGTTTCTCAAAGCCAAAACCAGGTGACTACCCTTTCAAATCCTGCACTAATTGATCCTCATAATTAAGGAGGGTTCAATGCATTTCGAATAATTCTAACTGAAGTACGTCAACATGCTGAGGAAGGGGGAGGGGGAGCTCAGAGGAATTTTAAATCTCTTTTATCCATGCTCATTGCAGCTTAGGGAGCTTTTGAAAACTTGTTTATCCCTGAGAGTACCAAATTTCCACAACAGCGTCCAACACAATCCTATTAAAGGAAAACGTTTCTCTCACTGGCCATGAGAGCTCTCAATTCCTTAATACATTTAAAGGTTTACTGTGCTCCTGACTTTGTTTATTGAGGTTGATTCTCCATATAAACAATCACTCTCATCACGACAAAAACTAATTTGGACATCTCGAAGAAGAAATCTGCAAAGTCTTAGAATCCGTACAGTACAGAAGCAAGCCATTCAGCCCACTGAGTCCAAACTGACTCTCTGAAGAACATCCCATCCAGAACATCTCCCCCAACATTGCAATTCCCATGGCCAATCCACCTAAACTGCACATCTTTGGTCTGTGGGAGGAAACCAGAGCACTTGGAGGAAAAACACACAGACACAAGGAGAATGTACAAACTCCTCACGTACAGTCACCCAAGGGTTGAATTGAACCCAGGTCACCTAGTGCAGTGAGTCTGCAGTACTAACCATTGAGCCACCATACTGCCCTCTTTCTGTCCCTTTTGTTTCTGCACAATATTCTGTGTCCTTTATACTTAAATTGTAAAGACCAACTGTATACATTGGACAGCTGGCTAGGTGGATTTGTTAATCTGGAAAGTTCAAGGAATGCAAGCTAAGAAATTATTCCTGTTTACGTTGTTGGTTGAATGCTCAATGTGGTTGTCTACCATTTCACGGTGCTGACCAATTTAAAGTAAACAGATGACTGTTTCTGTTATTAAGGGGAATGGATGAATGTTTTGTGAGTAGATAAAGCCCTCATCCACTTTCTAGGCTGCAGATATGCATACAATGTGCTGACCAGGTGGAATTACTGAACTAAGCAATGCAGGCGAGCTGGTTTAACATCAGTAGAACACAAAATGCTCAGTTTATACAGTCATAGAGTCATACAGCACGGAAACAGACCCTTTAGTTCAAATTGTCCATGCCAACCAAATATCCTAAATTAACCTAGTCCCATTAGTCAACATTTAGCCCATATCCCTCTAAACCCTTCCTATTCATGAACCCATGCTCATTATTTTATAAACCTCAATAAGGTCACCTTTCAACCTCCTATGCTGCAGTGAAAATAATCCCAGTCTATCCAGCCTCTCCTTATAACTCACACCCTCAATTCCTTGCAACATCCTGGTAAATTTCTTCTGAACCTGATATTTAGTGATAAACACATCAAATGGTGTGGTATTACAGGCCAGTTAGTTTTACGTCAGTGGTGGGCAAATGATTAGATAGGGCTCTGAGAGACAGGATTTATGATCACTTGGAAAGGCACAGTTTGATTCGTGATAGTCAGCATGAATTTGTTAGGGGTAGATCATGCCTCACAAACCTTATTGAATTCTTTGAAGAGGCGACCAAACATGTGGATGAAGGGAGAGCAGTGAATGTGGTATACGTGGATTTAAGTACGGCGTTTGATAAGGTTCCCCATGGTAGGCGCATGCAGAAGGTAAGGAGGCATGGGATAGGGGGAAATGTGGCAGATTGGATTCAGAATTGGCTGACCCTTCATGTTGTTCAGTTACGAGTGGTGTACCACAAGGATCTGTTCCGGATCCTCTTCTATTTGTGGTTTTTGTAAATGATTTGGTTGAAGGGGTGGAAGGGTGGATTAGCAAGTTCGCAGACGATACGAAGGTGGGTCACGTTGTGGACAGTGCGGAGGGCTGTTCTAGGTTACAAAGGGACATTTATAGAATGCAGAGCTGGGCTGAGAAGTGGCAGATGGAGTTTAACCCTGAAAAGTGTGAGGTGATTAATTTTGGAAGGACAAACTTGAAAGCAGAATACAGGGTTAACGGAAAGATTCTTGGCAGTGTGGAGGAGGAGAGGGATCTTGGGGTTCATGTTCACAGTTCGCTGAAAGCTGCCACCCAGGTGGATAGAATTGTTAAGAAGGCGTATGGTGTGTCAGCTTTCATTAATAGAGGGGTCGAGCTCAAGAGCCGTGAAGTTATGAACCAGACAAAAGTCTGGTTCAGCCACATCTGGAGTATTGTGTCCAGTTCTGGTCGCCTCATTACAGGAAAGATGTGGAAGTGTTACAAAAGGTGCAGAGGAGATTTACCAGGATGTTACCTGGAATGGAGGGAAGGTCTTACGAGGAAAGGTTGAGAGAGCTAGGGCTTTTCTCTTTAGAACGACAAAGGATGAGAGGTGACTTGATAGAGGTGTACAAAATGATCAGAGGTATAGATAGAGTAGACAGCCAGAGACTTTTTCCTATGGTGGAGGTAGCTTTTACATGGAGACATATTTTTAAAGAGAAAGGAGGTAGATATCGGGGAGACGTCAAAGGTAGGTCCTTTAGTCAGAGAGTGGTAGGGGCATGGAATGCATTGCCGGAGACGGTAGTGGAGTCGGCCTCATTAGGGGCATTTCAGCGGCTATTAGACAGGCATATGGATGATAGTATAAGGTAGCGGTGGAGGTTAGATAGACCTTAGGATTAGGGTAAAGGTTCGGCACAACATTGTGGGCCGAATGGCCTGTACTGTGCTGTACTGTTCTATGTTCTATGTTCTATGTTCTATTAATCTTCACAAATGTCAAAGGTTTTTACGAAGCTGTATGGGATGGTGCATCAAGTACTAAAATTAACGCATCATCCTCTGAAATTTCTGCCACCTACAATCAGGCCCCACCAGCAAAAAGATATTTCTCTCCCCACCCCTGTCCACTTTCCGCAGGGATCATTCTTTCCGCAACTTCCTCATCAGCTCCACACTCCCCATCAATTCCTCCACCACACCCGGTACCTTACCGTGCAACAGCAGGAGGTGCTACACCTGCCCCTACACCTCCCCTCTCACCACTGTCCAAGGTCCCAAACAATCCTTCCAAACCTGGCAGAGATTCATCTGTACTTCATTGAACCTCACCTACGGTGTTCGTTGCTACTCTATACTGGGGATACCAAACGCAGACTCGGGGACCGGTTTGCGGATCATCTGTGCTTTGCTTGCATCAAGCAACCTGACCTTCTGGTTGCCATCCACTTTAACTCCCCCTCCCACTCCCCTGGTGGCATGTCCATCCTTGGCCTCCTCCACTGTCAGAGTGAGGCCAAATGTAAACTGGAGGAACAACACCTGATATTTCGCCTTAACATTAACTTCACCGGCTAAAAAAATTTCTCCTCCCCCAATTTGTCCATCTTCTGACTCACCTATCTGCTCCATTCTTCCCATTGACCAACTACAAAAACCCCCCACCTGCATCCACCTATCTCCATCTCACCTACCGTCCCCCAAGCCACACTCCGCCCCATTTATTTCTGTGCTCCCAGCCCGCTCCCCAGGCAGCCCGAAACATTGACTTTCCTGCTCCTCGGGTGCTGTGTGACCTGCTGTGTTTTTCCAGCTCCACGTTTATTGACTCAGGTCTGTTACCTGTTTATGCTGGCCGCTATGTGAAGTAAAGCCAGTGGGGGAATGGATCAAAATCACATCAGGATCCTCTGTAGTTGGAACGTTTTCTCGACAGCTTCTGTTGGACATAGAGCAGGGGTTTGGGAAAGTCCCCAGTGGAATTTCGGAACCATAGTGCGTGAGAGATGTTGGCCCATTCTAACCCAGAATACAATTCTGTACCTAGGTACCTTTGTACCTAAGATGGTGCCATAAGTGGCAACTTGTAAACTTTTCACTGTACTCATGTGATGTTTTCACTAGTACATGTGGCAATAAAGCTAATTCAGTTTGAGGTATATACGGGACAACAATACCTGGATGTCTTCTCAATTGTGCCTCGTGACTGACAGGCACTATCCACTCAAGAATTATTCAAATACTAGGATGGGGCCAGGTTTAAGTGCGCACAGGGAAAGACTTAGGAGTGTAGTAAGGATGTTGGTTTAACATCTAAAGGCATAAAATTAAGCTGGAGTCACTCATTCATTATCCAGGTGCCTACCAAAGTGTAAAGGGAGGAGGGCTGCTCAGCAAAAGCAAAGAATCTCTAAGAAGGTACTTTGAGTAATTATGAGTTATTTATTGTCACACGTATCTCGGAAGATACAGTGAAAAGTGTTTTGTCGCCATGGTCCGGCGATATTTTTTGAATGACAGAAAGAATAAAAAGAAATTACATAAACAGAGTTCATCCTCCGTACAAGCGGTCTTCAAACACAGCTCCAGGGCTCCTGCAAGATCCCCGCAAGGTGTCCCGGGCCTCAGGGAATCCCCAGGCTTCAGGCCTTCTATAGCCAGGAGCTGACAATCCCACTGAGTCCATGCTCTGGGCCCACCGTAGACAGAAGTCCCAATATTGGGCAACGCCACCACTGCAGCCAATGACATGCTGGACCAGCATTTATGACTCGTCCCTAGTTGCCCTTGAGAAGGTGGTGGTGAGCTGCCTTCTTGAACTGCTGCAGTCCACGTGCTGTAGGTTGACCCACAATGCCCTTAGGGAGGGAATTCCAGGATTTTGAACCAGTGACAGTGAAGTAATGGCGATATATTTCCAAGTCAGGATGGTGAGTGTCTCAGAGGGGAGCTTACAGGGGGTGCTGTCCCCATGGATCTGCTGCCCTTGTATTTCTAGATGGAGGTGGTCATGGGTTTGGAAGGTGCTGTCTGAGGATCTTTGGTGAATTTCTTCAGTGTATCTTGTAGATGGTACACACTGCTGCTACTGAGTGTGAGTGGTGGAGGGAGTGGATGATTGTTGATGTGGAGCCAGTCATGAGACCGCCCTATCCTGGATGGTGTTAAGTTTCTTGAGTGTTGTTGGAACTACGCTTATCCAGATGTGTGGGGAATATTCTACCACACTCCTGAATTGTGCCTTGTAGATGGTCAGCAGGTTTTGTGGATCAGGAGGTGAGGCACTCACAGCAGTATTCATAACCTCTGACCTGCTCTAGTAGTCACTGTGTTTTGTTTTGACTCCAATTCAGTTTCTGGTCAACAGCAACACCCAGGATGTTAATAGTTGCAAGTTTAATGACGGTAACACCATTGAATGTCAAATGACAATGGTTAGATTGCCTCTTTTCGGAGATGGTCATAGCCTGGCATTTGTGCAGTGCAAATGTTACTTGCCAATTGTCGGCCCAAGCCTGGATGTTGTCCAGATCGTCTTGCGTTTGAACATGGGCTGCTTCAGTATTTGAGGAGTCGCGAATGGTGCTGAACATTGTGCAATCATTGGTGACCATCCCCACGTCTGACCTTATGATGGAGAGAAGGTCATTGATGAAGCAGCTGAAGATGGTTAGGCCTAGGGCACTACCCTGAAGAACTCCTGCAGAGACATCTTGGATCTGAGATGACTGACCTCCAACAACCACAACCATTTTCCTGTGTGCCAGGTATGACACCAACCAGCGGAGAGTTTGCCCCCTGATACCCATTGAATCCATTGTACTCATTGTAGATATCAATCGCCTCAACCTCCCCACCCCTCTCACGCACTCCAACCTCTCCCCCACAGAACGTGCAGCCCTCCGCTCCCTCCGCTCCAATCCCAACCTCACCATAAAGCCCGTGGACAAGGGAGGGGCAGTTGTAGTATGGCGCACTGACCTCTACATCGCTGAGGCCAGGCGCCAACTCTCCAACACCTCCTCCTACCACCCCCTTGATCATGACCCCACCCCCGACCACCAAGCCATCATCTCCCAAACCATCCACAACTTCCTCACCTCAGGTGACCTCCCACCCACAGCCTCCTACCTCATCGCTCCACAACCCCGCACCGCCCGCTTCTATCTCCTTCCCAAAATCCACAAACCTGAATGCCCTGGTCGACCCATTGTCTCCACCTGCTCCTGCCCCACCAAACTTATCTCCACTTATCTCGACTCCATTTTCTCCCCCTTGGCCCAGGTACTCCCTACCTACGTCCGTGACACCACCCATGCCCTCCACCTCCTCCAAAACTTCCAATTCCCTGGTCCCCAACATCTCATCTTTACCATGGATGTTCAGTCCCTATACACCTGCATTCCCCATGCAGATGGCCTAAAGGCTCTCTGCTTCTCCCTGTCCCACAGGCCCGACCAGTCTCCCTCCACTGACACCCTCACCCGCTTAGCCGAACTCGTCCTCACCCTCAAGAACTTCTCTTTCAATTCCTCCCACTTCCTACAGACAAAGGGGGTGGCCATAGGTACCCGCATGGGCAAAAGCTATGCCTGCCTCTTTGTAGGTTACATGGAACAATCCCTCTTCTGTAGCTACACTGGCCCTAAACCCCACCTCTTCCTCCATTACATTGATGACTGTATTGGCGCCGCCTCCTGCTCCCATGAGGAGCTTGAACAGTTCATCCACTTCACCAACACGTTCCACCCCAACCTTAATTTCACCTGGACCATCTCTGATACGTCTCTCTCCTTCCTGGACCTCTCTGTTTCCATCTCTGGCAACCACCTGGACACTGATATCCATTTCAAACCCACCGACTCCCACAGCTACCTAGAATACACCTCCTCTCACCCACCTTCTTGCAAAAATGTCATTCCCTATTCTGAATTCCTTCGCCTCCGCCGCATCTGCTCCCAGGGAGAGGCATTCCACTCCTGAATATCTCAGATGTCCTCGTTTCTCAAGGACCGCAACTTCCCCCCGTCAGTGGTCGATAATGCCCTCGACCGTGTCTCCTGCATTTCCCGCAACTCATCCTTCGCACCCCCTCCCTGCAATAACAACCAAAACAGAATCCCCCTCATCCTCATGGACCACCCCACCAACCTCCGGATCCAATGCACCATCCTCCGACACTTCTGCCATCTGCAATCCAACCCCACCACCAAAGATATTTTTCCCTCCCCACCCTTATCTGCTTTCCGGAGGGACCACTCTCCCCATGACTCCCTTGTCCGCTCCACACTCCCTTCCAGCCCCACTGCACCTGGCACTTTTCCCTGCACCAGCAGGAAGTGCTACACCTGCCCCTACATTCCCCCCCTCACTCCCATCCCAGGCCCCAAGAAGACATTCCACATCAAGCAGATGTTCACCTGCACATCTGCTAATGTGGTATCCTGTATCCGCCGTTCCCATTGTGGCCTCCTCTACATCGGGGAAACCAAGCGGCGGCTTGGGGACTGCTTTGTGGAACACCTACACTTGGTTCGCATGAAACAACTGCACCTCCCAGTCGTAAACCATTTCAACTCCCCCTCCCATTCCTCAGACAACATGTCCATCCTGGGCCTCCTGCAGTGCCACAACGATGCTACCCGAAGGCTGCAGGAACAGCACCTCATATTTCGCTTGGGAACCCTGCAGCCCAATGGTATCAACGTGGACTTCACAAGCTTCAAAATCTCCCCTCCCGCAACCGCATCCAAAAACCAGCCCAGCTTGTCCCTGCCTCCCTAACCTGTCCTTCCTCCCACCTATCCCCTCCTCCCACCTCAAGCCCCACCCCCATCTCCTACCTACTAACCTCATCCCTCCCCCTTGACCTGTCTGTCCTCCCTGGACTGACCTATCCCCTCCCTACCTCCCCACCTACACTCACCTTTACTGGCTCCAGCCCCGCCTCTTTGACTTGTCTGCCTCCTCTCCACCTATCCTCTCCTCTATCCATCTTCTATCCGCCTCCCCCACTCTCCCTATTTATTTCAGAACCCTCTTCCCCTCCCCCATTTCTGAAGAAGGGTCTCGGCCCGAAACATCAGCCTTCCTGCTCCTCTGATGCTGCTTGACCTGCTGTGTTCATCCAGCTGTACATCTTGTTATCTCACCCATTGAATCCAGTTTTGTTAGGGCTCCTTGATGACACACTGGGTCGAACGCAGCCTTGATATCAGGGGTTGTCACTCTCAATTCATTGTGTTTTGGTACCACACTACCAATCTCATTAAGTTGCTTTTCCATCTTCAACTCACCACCTTTGGGAGCACTGGATTCTGCTCTGGGATCCATTCCCTGGGATCTTCCCAAGAGCTAAAAAACAGCCTGCTCACCATCCAATTACAGAAGTGGAAGAGAATCTAAAAGCTGGAGACGGTCAAGGCGGACAAAGGGAAGTGCGGGGGGAGAGTGGGTGGTCTCCAGGTCCTGCTGGACTGTTAGCCCTCTCAGCCACAAGAAAGCCACCTCCAGATCAATCCTGGCTACCTTGAGGAACTAGAGACTAACCGGAAGGTGGCGTCAGTGCCTGAAGATCTAGCCTCGTGATTCAAAGATCTTCATGATTATGCAGGGCACACTAACCAAATACAATCTTAATGAATGGTTTTGTAAGGAGTACACAAAGTACCATAGGCGTCTCTCTCCATTAGACGATGAGTTATGTATAGCATGAGAGTAAACGTGAATAGGAAATGTTTGGGGGGATATGGGACAAGCGCAGGCAGGTGGGACTAATTTAGTTTGGGATTATGGTCGGCATGGACTGGTTGGACTGAAGGGTCTATTTCCGTGCTCTATGACTCTATGACTCTATAAGGTGGAAAGGTATTGTCACCATTACATTCACAGTTGGTATGGGGACTGAACCCATGTGATTGACTGATTTCTACATCACAGCAGTCATCTAAGTTGATCAACCTTCCCATTTTACAAAGACACTCACAAAGTGACCACTGGAAATTCAATTTGGAAATTCAAACAAAACACTAGTTACAGGAACATCGTCCAATCTATTTTCCTGAGCTAGGCCCTTGTGTTCCCGATGTCCAGTGGTGTAAAAGGAAATAGATAGTCAACAAATCCATGGGATCTATTAATCAACAATCAGATTAAATGGAGAAATCTTAATTAAAAAAAAAGAAACGTACTGCAGATGCCAACCAACGGAAATAAAAGCTGAAAACTCCGGAAATGCTCAGCATGTTTTCGATGAATGGGCACTGATGTGAAACACTGTCGGAACTATGGAGTCTTTCCAGAGTTTTCTGATTTTATTTGAGAAATTGTACTTCTATTTTACAAAAATGTAACAGTCAGTCAGTCGCACTGAATTGATTTCATTCTTTCCATTCAAAGTGGACAACTTGGCAGACTACAATGTCACGCCAGTAGCGATTCACCACTATCCTGTAAAATCCAGGCGGATGTATTATTCAGTAACGCATCCCATAATGCAATCTTTGTCGCCGTAAGTTGTGCCAACAACTCCCACCCCTTACCCCCTGAGGAACGATTTGCATTTTCTGGAAGGATTTGACAAATCCATTAACTCTGTGCCTCAAACTTTAAATTCCCTCGAAGAGATTTCATTCCACTTGCTCACGGCTATTAGCTGGATTTAGAAATCAAAAATTCTTTTCCCTCCAGACCTAGGGGTCCTGCTGCAGCTACTTAAAAGCCAATGCATTCTTCATAGTGAAGCAGTGATATGGTGTTTACCAGTGGCTGATGACCCACCCCTTTGCTATGTACAAAGATAAGCTGCAACCATGTTTTTCAACAGCATTTCTCAACCTGGGGTATGTTTTAAAATTGTAGAATTCAGGTCAATGCCAGGGCTGACAAAAACAACTTTTTGTCGTAAATGATAAACAACCTGCCTTTGATACTGCAGTTCCCAGCTTGTTGTCGTTTCCCACAATGATTTTGAAGTCAGACATAGACATGGATGTAGACACCAGGAGCAGGAATAGACCATTCACTCCTTCGAGCCTACTTTGCTATTCAATAGGATTGTGGCTCTATCATAATGCCATATTCCTGCCTTCTCCACACACTGCTTGGTGTGGATAACATCTTAAAATGTATCTATCTCTTTCTTGAATCTATTCAGTGACTTGGCCTACGTAGACTTCTGCGGAAGAGAATTCCACAGGTTCACTACCCTTTTAGTGGAAAACAATTTCTTTATCTCAGTCCTAAATGCCTGTGTCTCTTGGTTCTAGACTCCTGCACCTAATCTATCCAACTCTGTTGAATTTTATGTTTCAATCAGATCCCCCCTTATCCTTCTATACATTATTGAATACAGGCCCAATTGAAGCACTCTGTCCTCATACAATGGTCCTTGCATGCCCAGTATGAACCTCTGCTACACTCCCTCTGTGGCAAGTATATCATTTCTAAGATAATACTCCAGATGTGATCTCACCAAGACCCTCCCAACTGCAACCTAGCTCTTTGGTAGCTTGATTGTACATGTCTTCCACCAGTGAACTGACTTAATCCTCACTATTAACAATGAGAAGCTCTTATTAAGTCAATGTGTGTTATAGATCGGAAGATTTTCAGATTTTCCTAGTCCTTGATCATTACTAATCCACGAGCATTTGTGAATGCACCAGCACTGGCTGTGGTATCCCACTATTATAAATCTAGGCAATTCATCTTTCAAAGACAGGAACAGAATTGTTATGGTTTTATTTACAGCATATCCAGTGACTTCCAGTTCACTTGCAGTAACTCCTTTCACAGGCCAGTCACTCCCTGTTCTTATCATTTTCTTCTGATTAGGAGTGAGCCTGTTTGTTCACATCATGTCATCCACAGCCATCACATCCTGAGGTGGAATGTGAACCTGGACTGTCTGGCCCAGAGGTACATACACTATCGCTGTGCCACAAGACCCTCAAACTAGTCTTCTACATGTCCCCTAACCTTCCTATTGAGTGTCATCTGCTCTTAGTCAGCACATTAACACACCCAGGTGACACAGCATTTACAATAAGAGCAACTATGACCAAGGATATTTTTTGGCATATCTCACAGTTCCTGCTCGCATATCATAGAATCCTGACAGTGTGGAATCAGGTCATTTGGCCCATCAAGTCTCTACTGACCCTCCAGACCTCATCCCATCCAGACCCACCCACCTACTCTATCCCTGCACTTCCCATGGCTAATCCACCTAACCTGCACATCTTTGGACTGTGGAAGGAAACCAGAGCACCTGGAGGAAACCCGCACGGGGGAGAATGTGCAAACTCCACACAGACAGTCACCGGAGGCTGGAATCGACCCCCGGTCCGTGGCGCTGTGAGGCAGCCATGACAACCACTGAGCCACAGTGCCGATTACATATTTAAAGAGAGCTACACATACCAATTGACAGGGAATTGTTCCCTCCCAATATGATTGTCACAACTTCCATCTTCATCAACTTGAGCTTTCAAAGATCGTATCAAAGGATTATTTTTCTTTTATTCATTCACAGGATGAGGGCGTTGCCAGCTAGGCCAGCATTTATTGCCCACTTCCAATTGCCCGGAGGGCAGTTAAGTGTCAACCACATTGCTGTGGGCTCTGAGTCACATAGAGGCCACACCAGCCGGTTTCTCTCACTGAAGGAAGGACATGAGTGAACCAGAGAAGTTTTTGAACAACAACCCACATGGTCACCATTAGGTCATCTTTTTATCCCAGATTGTACTGAAATCCAATTTCACCATCAGCCATGGTGGGATTCGAACCCATATCCCCAGAATGCTGGCCTGGAAATTCTGGATTACTGGTCCAATGACATTACTGCGAAACCACCGCTTCCCCTTAAAGGTGCTGCTGGAGGAGGCCATTTTGTTTCCTGTAACCAAGTTGGTGTTCCTTTTCCTGATTAGTAATCTGTTTAATGACCCTGACATTGTGGTAAGGCTTTTGATAATTACTGTAAAGGATACAGCTTTGGACTGAGAGCATGGAATATTCAAAGGGGATCCCTCTTATTCTTTTGTTGTGAAAAGGAATGGTTGCGTGGGCTCGATAGGCTGAATGGCCTACTCCCACACTCATCATTTCTCTGCTTCTAAGTTGCATTTATATAGCACTTTTCATGTCATTAAAAATATCCCAAGGTACTTCAGAGGACTGTAATCAAACAAAATGTGAGACTGCATAGGAAGATATCAGGACCAATGATAAAAGCTTGCTTCAAGAAGTAAGTTTTAAGGGTTCTCTTAAAGATGGAGAAGAAGATAGAGAGACAAAGAGGCTTAGGGAGAGAATTCCACCAACTGAAGAAACAGTTGCCAATGGTAGAGTGAATGAAGTGGACAAAGTGTAAGAAGCCAGAACTGGAGCACCCCTGGTGGGTACGACAGAGATATGGAAAGGGAGTGGGGGCACATACACAAATACACTCACAGTGGTTTACAGACCAAGTCCGACAGTCTGACTTAGATCTTTTTGGTTGGCAGTGGCTCAGAAATCTCTGTTTAACCCTGGAGGGAATTTGTTGATTGTTGATGGAAGATCTTTTCAGGAGAACAGCAGTTTCTGTACCAGTCAAGCTCCCCGCTACCTTGAATTTCTGTGCGACTGGATCTTGCTGGGCAACATATGTGGGACTGATATGGAAACTTTCTCTGCCCCATCATCATAAACCTCAGCTACGCACACAAACAAACATGTGGAGGAGCAGTAGAAACCGTTGGTGACCTCTGGAACATGAGTTAGACCATGGTTGACCATCTGAGCTGAAAAGATGGCTGAGGCTTGATTTATGATGCTCTACTCTTTCTTCATTAAAAGCAGAGAAGCAAAAAGAACGAGAGAGGGAAATATACAAAACACCCAGACATTGGAAAGCCAACATCTGAAGCAAAGATCACTGGAAATACCCAGCAAAGCAGGAGGGATCAGTGGAGAGAGGAGCAAGATGAACTTTTCAGGTCGATGACCTTTCACCAGAGCTGGAAAGCAAAACGAGAGATATAATCAGTTCTACGAACTGGCAGGATTTGTAAAGGGAACAACCCTTGGAATGCATGTGATACTGATATCCTAATGGGACCACTCTTCAATTTTATGAGGAAGAAGGGCATATTCCCTTAAATAATGCCTTCTAATATATTGCAACGAGCAAGAAATTGCTTTATGCACCAAATCATGCCTGGAGTATATGAAGCATCTTCATTGCCACAGTATATAGCCATTGGGGAGGCCAGCATTAATTGCCCATCCCTAATTGCCAGTGAGAAGGTGGTGGTAAGGTGACTTCTTGAACCGCTGTTATCCAGGTAATGTGGCACACCCACTCCCACAGGAAGGAGCTTCAGGATTTTGACTCAAAAGCAATGAAAAGCAGGATGTTGGTGGTTGGGAGGGAAACCTGCACATAATGGTGATCCCATGTGTCTGCTGCCCTTGTACTTTTTCGTAGGAGCTTGATAACTTCCTGCAGTATCTCTTGCTTATGGTGCTCACTCATGCCACTGTGCACTGATGACAGAGGGAGCTTCAGCTGGTTATTTTATCCATAATAAAATTATGAGGAGCGCTGAGGGGGTAGACCAAGAAGAAATTTTCCCCTGGGTGGAGGTGTCAGTGATCAGTGAGAAGGATTGAAGGTAAGAGAAAGGAAGTTTAGCGGAGTTGTGAGAAAAAAATGTTTTCACCCAGAGGATGGTGGGAATCCAGAACTCTGCCTGTCAGGGTGGTAGAAGCCCTCGTAACATTTAAGAAGTATTTAGATATGCAGTTGAGAAGCCAAGGCATACAAGGCTATGGTAAATGGGATTAGAATAATCAGGTGCTTGTTTTTGACTGGCGTGGATGCGATGGGCCAAATGACCTTTCTCTGTGCTGTAGATCTCTATGACTCTATGACTGGTAGATGAGATGCCTATCAGGTTTGGCAGTTTTGTTTGGCATTGAGCTTCCTCAGTGTAGCTGGGGTAGTCTAGGTAATTGCAGAGTAAGTCATCGCAGTCTGGAATTGAGCTTTGTTGATGGTGATAGGCTTTGAGGAGTCAGGAGGTGAGTTGCAAATTCCACAACCTCAAAGCTGCTCTTATTAAAACAGAACTTATAAAGCTGGTTCAGCTAACTTTCTGGGCAGTGATAAGCCTTAGCATGTTAGGCGGAGAGGGATTCTGCCATGGTAATATGTCAAAGGGAGATAGTTTGATCTTGCAGGAGATGATCATTGCCTGGCATTTGCATAGCACAAATTTCATTTACCATAAGACAGCCCAGCCAGACTGTTATCCAGGTTGTTCCACATGCAGGTATGAGTTGTTGGATGTTGTCAGAGGTTCCCTGAGCCTGGAAATTCCTGTGTCAACATCTGCAACTTTAAAAAGTTGCAAGCACAGGCAGTAACGAGCTTAGAACTGTGCAGACCCATGTTCGGTTCAAAAAAACCTTTCGCCCAAGGTTACGTAAAATCCATTCCAGCTGTCCATAGAAATTTTTGACATTGTGTACACCCTCAGTGTCATCTTTCTTACTTCAGCAAGCATCAGGTCTACTACAGATGCTCTCCAAATGGTTCCAGCTTCAGTAATCTATGGCTGGGATGGTTTCGTTGGAGGTTTGTTACCTGGAAATAACTTCGCCTTAGCGAAACAACTGTCCCGTTTCTTCAAAACCAGCTTCTGATTGCCTTCCTCTGGTAATGGTAAGCAACTCAAAGAGTGTCTGAAACTCCCTCAAAAGCATTCTACACCGGAGGCCTTAAGGAAACAATATCAGGACCATTCCCTGGAGAAACAGTGACATTTACACTCTTACTCAGCTGAGTACTGGAGCTGGACACAAAGCTCAATGATGCTTGTGGTCAATGGCGTTGCAGATTCAATTGTCACAATTAGATATTAGAAGTTTTATGAATGTTGTCTGTTGAAAGCACCCCATGATAGCTCCAGCAGATGCCAGGACAATATGGAGGCAGCAATCCTTTGAAGTTGTTTGTCTTAAATTTCCTACATTGTCCCGGTCTCCAAATTTCTGCAGCTGGATTCCTCCCACTTCCCCATCGTTTCAACCATGCACTGTGCATAGAAATATCTTCCATTGCTGCACACGAGAAGAACGCTGGTTCTTATGAATGCCGAAGATCCACGTCCCTAAATTCCTCAACTGAGGATGTTCATTCCCCAGCGTCTGTGAAGGAACAAGACGTCTCCTCCACTTAAACAATTTATTCTCTGTTGGGATGAGCACTGTATGCTATGTAAAATCTCCGGATTCACCAAGTTCTTCATCTTGCAATCATCAACACAGATATAGAGGAGAGGGGTGCATTGATCAGTTGGCAAGAGAACTCTAATTGGTAGCGGCATTGTCATGGAGCATGTAGGAGTTAATGACAAATGACAGTTAACTGCTAGACTTCAATCAGATCTTAAACCAGGCAGGTTGACTCTGATTGCTCAGGGCATTACCTTGAGAAATTAACCAGAGAATGGCCGTCACTATTTTATTGAGTTGAAACATGTGCATGTTCTTTCTTTCAGCAAAGGACAGGGCCCTCTGTCTATGAACATACACATTAGGAGCAAGAGTAGGCCATTCAGCTCCTCAAAGCTGTTCTGCCATTCAATAAGATCATGGCTGATCTGATTTTACCCTGAAATCCACTCACACTTTCACTTAACAAGATTCCAATCTGCTTTAAAAATATTCAAGGACTTTGCTTCCACCAATCTTCACAAGATGAGAGTTCCAAAGACTCAGAACTCTTTGAGAGAGGAAAAAAGAAATCAGGTGGGATCCATGGCTACTTGGCAAGTTGGATCTAAAATCGGCTTAATGGCTGGAAACGTGGTGGTAGAAGGCTGTTTGTGTGACTGGAGGCCAGTGTCCAAGAATCAGTGCCGGCTGTCTTTTTGTCCATGATACGAAAACCAACAGAAGAGAATGTGGGATGGACGGTAAGTAAATTTGCAGATGACACAAAGATGACAGCGAGGAGAGAGGTGTTACGTTACAGCAGAAAAAGATGGACTGGTTAGAATGTCAGATCGGTGGCAGATGGAATTTAATCTGGAAAAACAACAGATGATGCGCTTTGGAAGAAATAACGAGACAAGGGAGTACTCAGTGATTGACAGGACACTAGGAAGCTCAGAGGAACAGAGGGATCTTGGGATGCTTGTCCACAGATCTCTGTAGGAAGCAGAAAGTTTAATAGGGTGGGTGAAGGCACACAGGGCAATTGTCTTTATCTGTCGTGGCTTCGACTATGGTAGCAGTGAGGGATTATGTTGGAAATATTGGTTAGGCCACAGCTGGAGTGCTGTTCTGGTCGCCTCAACAGGAAGGATGTGATAGCACTGGAAGAGGTGCAGAGGTGGTTCACTAGGATATTACCTGGGATGGAGTGGAAAAGCTGGGATTGTTTTCTTTGGAGCAGGGGAGGGGACGTGATTGAGATGTATACATTTATGAGGGGCATGGACAGGGTGGATGGAAAGCAGCTGTTCCCCTGAGTGGAAGGGCCAATAATAAGTGGGCATCATTTTAAGATGAAAGCCAGGAGGTTTAGAGGGGATTTGAGAAAACAGATATTCACCAGGTATGGCGGGAATCTGGAATGCACTGCCTGAGTAGGTATTTGAGGCGGAAAACCTCACAACCTTTAAAAAGTATTTGGATGAGCTCTTGGAAAGTCACAACTTTCAATGCCATAGGCCAAGTTTTAGAAACTAAGGCTAGTGTAGATTTCAAATTGTTTAATCAGCGCAGATCGATGTGCTGAAGGGTCTCTTCTGTACTGTATATTTCTACGATACGTAGTCTCTATTTTAAAGCTGTGAGCCCTAATTAGTAAATAGTGAGTCCTAGTTCTATATTCTCCTGCAAGAGGAAACATCCTCTCCATATATATCCTTTCAAAACCCCCTCAGGATCTTGTATATTTCAAACATGTTACCTCTAACTCTACTCAACTCTAATAGATACAAGGCTCGCCTGGCCAATCTTTCCTCTCGGGATTAGTCTGGTAAACCTTCTCTGAAATACTCCAACACATTTATACCATCCTTCAATAAGGAGGCCAATACTTTACACGGTGCTCCAAATATGGTCTCACCAGTGCCCTACCTCTCTACTAACTTGTCCTCACGATGAATGAATACATCCTATTAACTTCGCTATTTACATGCCACCTCTGTATACCTTTCACAATTCATGCACAGGAACACTCAAGACCCCTCTGCATTCTCACCATTCAAATAATGTGTTTTCTAATTCTTTCCTACATTACACTTTATTTGCTACTTAATTTCCCACTCACTTAATCTACCTATATCTTCTTAAAGGAGGAAAAGTTTGATGAGTTGCACACTGCCATGTTTCTATCATTATAACCCCAGCCACACTAAATACTATAAAAGAGAACACTTGCGGAACACAAATGACAGAAGGAGTGGATCAACAGTGAATGTCTAACATATGGGCACTTCCAATTGCTGGTTTCCAGCTTTGAATTAGTGGATTTTGTGAAAATTGGTAGAAGCATCAAAGCATCATATTCCTCCAGCAGTTCTAGAGATTGACTGGAGATCAGTCATCTCAGCTCCAGGACATCTCCACAAGAGTTCCTCACGGTAGTGTCTCAGGCCCAACCATCTTCAGCTGCTTCATAAGGTCAGAAGTGGGGATGTTCGCCAATGATGGCACAATGTTCACCACTATTCGCGACTCCTCAGGTACTGAAGCAACCCATGTTCAATTGCAACAAGATCTGGACAATATCCAGGCTTGGGCTGACAAGTGGGAATACTGACATACACACGATATAAATGCCGGACAATTACTATCCCCAGTAAGAGACAATCCAATCACCTCCCCTCAACATTAAATGGTGTTACCATCACTGAGTCCCCCACTGTCAACATCCTGGGGGGTTACTGTTTACCAGAAGCTCAACTGGACTTGACACATAAACACAGTGGCTACAAGAACGGATCAGAAGTTAGGAATACTGCGGTGAGTAACTCACCTCCTGACTCCTCAAAGCCTGCCCACCACCTACAAGGCACAAGTCAGGAGTGTGATGGAATATTCCCCATTTGCCTGGATGAGTGCAGCCCCAACAACACTCAAGAAGCTTGATGCCATCCAGGACAAAGCAGCCTGCTTAATTGGCACCACATGCACAAACATTCTCCACTCCCTCCACCACTTAATGCTCAGTAGCAGCAGTGTGTACTGTCTGCAAGATGCACTGCAGAAATTCACCAAAGATTCTCAGGCAGCACCTTTCAATCCCACAACCACTTCCATCTGGAAGGACAAGGGCAGCAGACACATGGGAACACCACCAACTTCAAGTTCCTGTCCAAGCCACTCACCATCCTGACTTGGAAATTATTGCTGTTCCTTCGCTGTTGCTCAGTCAAAATCCTGGAATTCCCTCCCTAATGACATTGTGGGTCAACCCTCAGCAGGTGGACTGCAGCAGCTCAAGAAGGCAGCTCACCCCCACCTTCTCAAGGGAGCAACTAGTGACAGGTAATAAAACACTGGCCAGCCAGTGACGCTCACATCTCACAAGTGAATAAAAATAAGTTGCCATTTCTTGACTCTGTCACTCCCATCCCCACAATTGCCAACGGTGGGGAACTCCCAAACAAAGATGATAATATCAGCATAAAGTTAGCAAAAATCCTTAAAAGAGGACACTGCCTGGCAGTCTGGGGAGATGGTTGCATTGGTAATGTCAGTGGACAGATAATCCCAAGAACTCATACACTCCTCTGTGACCATTGGTTCACATCCCATCATAACACTTTTAATGCATTTAATAAATTTGGAATATAAAGCGATCTGAGCACAGCAATGATCATTGACTGTTGTAAAGTCCCATCTGGTTCACTAATGTCCATTAGGGAAGGAATCTGCCATCGTTACCTGGTCTGGCCTACATGTGACTCCAGACCTACTGCTACACGGATTCTTAACTCCCCCCCTGAAATCACCCAGCAAGCCATTTGGTTCAAAATCAGCTCAGGATCAACAGTGAATGCTAGCCTTGCCAGTTCATCCATGGGAGGTTAAAAGATCCATTAGGGAAAGGTGAAGGTTCTGTCCCAACAAATTTCCTGTGGTGACTGCAGAGGAGAGAAAAGTGAAAAAGGAAGATTAGCATCTTATCTAATCTAATCTGACCCACAGATATTGATTTAGGGAGAAATATCACCCCCAAGACACTGGGGAGACACTTTTCTGGAATGGGTAACCTCACAACCTTTTGGATGAGCACTTGAAATGTCATTCAAGGCTCTTCTGCAAAGTGAGACGAGTGCGGGTTTAGTGTAGCTTTGGCAAGACTGACTTGATGGTCTAAAGACCCTCTTCCATTCAGCATGATTTAATGCTCTTCTTCTGGATAGTGTTACTGGATTATATTTTATGTATGACATGGTCGCAGTTTAACATCCCACTCAAAAGACAGAACCTCTGACAGAGCAGCACTTTGTCAGCACTGCACTGCACTGTCAGCCGACAGTGTTGAGCCAAATCTTCTGGAAAGGGACTTGAATCGTCAATTATCTGTCTCTGATTGAGTTAACGATTGGAGCTCAGGGAAAGAGGAAGAATCTAGATGAAAAGCTTAGCACAGCTGCCTCACTGCACTGGGGACTTGGATTCAATTCTGCCCTCAGGTGACTGTCTGTGTGGTGGTTCATGTTCTCCCTGTGTCTGCGTGGGTTTGCTCCGGTTTCCTCCCACCGTCCAAAGATGTGCATGTTAGGTGGATTGGCCGTGCTGATCTGTTGAGGGATGTGCAGGCTAGGTTGATTAGCCATGGGAAGTACAGGGATGGGCTGGGACTGGGTGGGAGCTCCTAGGGAGGATCAGTGTGAACTCAATGGGCCAAATGGCCTGCTTCCACACTGTAAGGAATCAATGATTCTACGTGGATGGCATGTCACAGGAATGGTGGGAGCAGATGAGAGCTCTTGGTCAGCAACCCAAGGAGAACTAATCAGCAGGTGAAAGTTGGCCACTTGAAGGATTACAGAGAGGGATTATTGAACACAGCATGGATCAGGAAGTCAGAACAAAGTTACCTCTGTATACTTTAATTTCAAACGTCTTAGCTGCAGAGGCATCCGAGAATGAGCTATAAGAATCTCCTTTGTGTTTATTCAGGGAATAAGAGCAAGAAATAATTGTGCATAGTTATCCAGCCCCATTAAAGGGACTGGCTCTTCACGACAGACCATCAAGTTAACATGACTTTCAGCACCTCTACTCCATCTCGATCTGACTTTTACCCTGTGTTTCAATTTTGTGCAACTCAACGTAACTGGAATCACACTGGGCAACACAGTTGCCACAGAGAGGAGCTGTTAGGTTTAGGCCACACTTCAGAAACTTAACCCCAGGATGGCATTGACGTGCATTGTTGAAGGAATATTGCACTGTCAGAGTGCAGCACTGTCTTTCAGCTGAGATCCTGAAACAGAAATTGCTGGAGAAACTCAGCAGGTCTGGCAGCGTCTTTGGAGAGAAAGCAGAGCGAACATTTCAAATCCAGTGACCCTTCTTCAGAACTGATAGAAGCTAGGAGAAGGTGGTATATATGCTGAAGATGGGGTTGTTGGGAGGTGGGTGGGAGTAAGAAGTAATAGGTGCATTGCTGGAGATGAAGCTCAGAGGGAGAAAGGCAGTTCAGCAGATAAAGGGATAGATGATGGTAAGCCAGGGAAAGCTGATAACAGGGGCCATGAGTAGGTGAAAATGCGTTGTTGGTACTGAAAGCAGCCCATGTGATGACAGGTCTAGGTGTGTGTGTGTGGGCAAAGGACGTGGAATGAGGTGTTCAGGCTGTAAAATGACCAACCTCCATATTGAGTCCTGAAAGGCTGCAGAGTCTCTATGCGGAGTATGAGATGTTATCCTTCCACTGTTCTGTCCTCTCAGGTCCCAAGTCACTCTTTGAAGAAGAGAAGGGGAGTTCTCCACAACGTTCTGGTCATTATTTATCCCCCAATTATAATAACAGATTATCCTGCCAGTATCTCATTGCTAATTGTGTGAGCCTCTTGTGTGTAAGTTGGCTTTGTACGTACTCCAAAGGTATGGGTGGCACAGTAGCTCAGTGTTTAGCACTGTTGCCTCACAGCATCAGGGACCCGGGTTTGATTCCAGCCTCGGGCGACTATCTGTGTGGAGTTTGCATGTTCTCCCTGTGTCTGCATGGGTTTCCTCCCACAGTCCAAAGATGTGCAGGATAGATGGATTGGCCGTATTAAATTGCCCATAGTGTTCAGAGATGTGTAGATCAGGTAGGTTTTAGGGGAATGGGTCTGGGTGGGACGCTCTGAGGGTTGGTGTGGACTTGTTGGGCCGAAGTGATGGCCTCTTTCCACACTGTAGGGATTCTGTAAAAGGGGAAAAAATAAGTTAATTGGCCATAAGATGTTCCAGGAGGTTAAATAAATGCAATTGATTATTTCTTTCTTTGTGCTGGGGAGCAGAGTTGTAAAAATCCTTCCCCATCATGGGCAGCAGTGCAACATTTTCATCGTAACGGCCTAAGTGAGGCAATAGTGTAATCATACGATCCCTTCAGTGTGGAAAGAGGCTATTCAGCCCATCATGCCTGCACCAGCTCTCCTAAAAGCATCCCACCTAGACCCAGATACCCACCTATCCCCGTAACCCCACATTTACCATGTCTAATCTGCCGAGACTGCACATCCTTTGATACTACAGGGCAACTTAACATTGCCAAACCATTTAACCTGCGCAGCTTTGGACTGTGGGAGGAAACCCACACAGACAAAGGGAGGATGTGTAAACTCCACATGGACAGTCGCCCAAGGCTAGAATTGAATCTGGATCTATGGTGCAGTGAGGGAGCAGTACCAATCACCGAGCCACCATATACTCTAGCACACCATACTGGAGTTGATGCTGAGAGACTCCTTGATCTCATATCACTTTCATTAGTGTCAAAACAAGATGAAATTTATCTCATTAACCATAACCTGCATTTAAATTACATCTTTAATGTAGAAAAATGGCCCAAGGTGTTTCACAGGAGTGTAATCAGGCTAACAAGCATCTTGTGACAAAAGCCATCTGTCGAATGGCAGGATTTGAACTGTTGTGGAGACAGTGCAGCTAAACAGGTTCAGGACAAGCTGTGCAGCCAGTGTCAGTACAAGAGGTGCACGGACAATCCTGCACATTACCAAAAGCGCAGACTCCCCTCTACACCTTAAACTCAGCTACAGAACTGAGATGTTGCTTGTCTTCAGGGATTTGCATTCACTGAACAATAAATAAAATCAGATAGACAGAGAAATCTGGCTAAAGATTCAGATCTTAGCTCAGGCAACTAAAAGCACTGTGTATTTTAAGAACTGTTTTACAGGAGGGAAGAAAGTCACGTTGGATTGTGCTGACTTGATTTTTATCCTCTGAGAGGGTGGAATTAATAGCAACTTAAGAAGGAATTGATGAGTTGAAGCAAAGCAAAGACAGGTCACTTATTTGAGAGATGCAAGTGTCCCCATTTATTGTGCATGACTCTTTTCCACGCTGTACACCACAGACCGTTAAAAAGCCAAGTTAACAGCAATTTCTAACTCTGCAAAATGATTGAAGGCCCTTCAAGCCCTGTGACCGTGCTCTGCCATTTATTCTAATTAAAATTTCACACAGTGGGTAAAATCCTGAACAGCAGATTGCAGCAGCTTCCTTTTTTACTGGTCAGCAGATTTGTTGGTCTGTGAGGCACAGCAGGTCCTGTCTACGTCAACCTTAAAGCTGAACAGCGTGGTTTCATATCCAGATTATCATGCAGGAACTCATTGTACTTTACAATTACATGGATGCCTTCAACACCACATCGAACACAACCATTTTCATGCTTTGCCCTGAAATTAGAATCAGAATTAGAGGTCTTTGAGACCAACCAGTCAGTGTTAGCGTTTTACCTCCACATGAACCCTTGACCATTAGAGATGGTCCACCTATCCTAAAACATCCGTTCGTAATTTCAAACACCTCTGTCAAATTACAATTTCTGCTCAAACAAAAACTAGACCCAATTTTTCCAAGTCTCTGTTTGTATTTCTAACAACTCCCCACTGTATCTATACTGTAATCTTTTAGTTGTGGACGGTGGCTCAGTTAGCTGGATAGCCGGTTAACAGCACAGCGTGATACTAATTGTGGGATTCAGTCCCCTCATTGCTAAGGGTACACCAAAGGATTCTCACCTTCTGCCCTCCCCAAAGGCATAGTGATCCTCAGGCTAAACCACCACCAGTTGTCCCCCTCCACTGAGCGAGCAGCCCTATTATCTGCTAGGGCTATGGTGTCTTTACTCCGTAAGATAAAGGAACAAATAGAGCTTATAACAATCTCAGCAAAGTAATACTTTAGGAAGCATAAAGGGGGTGAAGTGAAAAGGGAAAATTAGGAAAGCAAAGATAGGATACGAAAAATGTTTCTGGTAAAATAAAGAAAAATCCAAAGATCTTTTATCAGTACATTAAGAGCAAAAGGAGAGCGTTGGCCTATTACAGATATACATGATAACTTGTGCATGGATACTGAAGATGTGCAAAAGGTTCTAAAAAAGTATACAGTCATAGAGTCATACAGCACAGAAACAGACCCTTCGGTCCAACATGTCCATGCTGACTGGATACCCTAAATAAATCCAGTCCCATTTTCCAGCATTTGGCCAATATCCCTCCAAACCCTTCCTATACATACACCCATCCAGATGCCACTCCTTAGCCCATTGGCCCATCTGATCAAGATCCCATTGTACTCTGAGGTAACCTTCTTCACTGTCCACTACACCTCCAATTTTGGTGTCATCTGCAAACTTACTAACCATACCTCCTATGTTCACATCCAAATCATTTACATAAATGACAAAAAAACAGTGGACCCAGCACCGATCCTCGTGGCACACCGCTGGTCACAGGCCTCCAAGTCTAAAAAGCAACCCTCCACCACCACCCTCTGTCTTCTACTTTTGAGCTGGTTCTATATCCAAATGGCTAGATCTCCATCTATTCCATGTGATCTAACCTTAATAACTAGTCTACCATGAGGAACCTCGTTGAACACCTTACTGAAGTCTGTATAGATCACGACCATCGCTTTGTCTTCATTAATCTTCTTCATTACTTCTTCATAAAACTCAAATCAAGTTAGTGAGACACGGTTTCCCATGCACAAAGCCATGTTGACTATCCCTAATCAGTCCTTGCCTTTCCAAATACGTGTAAATCCTGTCCCTCAGGATTCCCTTCAACAACTTGCCCACCATCGATGTCAGGCTCATTGGTCTATAATTCCCTGGCTTTTCTTTTCCACCATTCTATCTTGTCTCTGTCTTCATAAAGGACAGGGATGATGCACACATCTCAGTTAAAGGAGAGGAGGGTGAAATATTGGGAAGAATAAGCGTAATGAGAAGGGAAGTGCTGGAGCGAATTAGCTTCTGAAGGTTGATAAATCACAGGGATGGGTAGGCTGCTGTTGGAAGCCAGGGAGGATGCTCTGAGGATCACTTTCAAATCCACACTAGATGCAACAACATATCAGAACATTGAAGAAACATAAAGATTGTACCATTAGTCACTGGATAAGCCAAACAATTATCGACCAATGCATCTGACCTCAGTCATTGGCAAATTACAAGAATCAATATTGAGAGACAGGATTAACTATTACTCAGAGAAGCACAGATTAATCAGGGACTGACAGCATGGTTTTGTTAAGGGAAGGTTATTTTAACTTAATTCAAATTTTTGTGAAACACATGAGGATGGATAAGGGTAATGCAGTGGATGTTAGCTACACATGGATTTAGCAAACCATCTGACATTAAGCAAAAAAAAGCCTTTAGGATATGGGGGAATGTGGTGAGTTGGATCCAAAATTGGCTCAGTGTCAGGAAACAAAAGGCAATGGTTTGCTTCAGTGATTTCTGATGAAGGGTTTAGGCCCGAAATGTCGAGTTTTCCTGCTCCTATGATGCTGCTTGACCTGCTGTGTTCATCCAGCCCCATGCTTGTTAAAAGGCAATGGTTGATGGTTTTTGTGAATGGAAAGTGGTTTTCAGTGGCATTCCACAGTGGGTCCCTTGTTGTTTGTAGTGTGTGTTAATGATTCAGACTTAAATGTGGGAGGCATAATTGGGAACTTTACAGACAAAGTAAAAATTGACCTTGTGTTTGATAGTGAAAGGGATGGCTGTGGACTGGAGGAAGAAGGTTTGGTTGAGTGGGCAGATAATTTGTAAGTGGAATTCAGTCTGGAGAAGTGTGAGGTTATATATATGGGAGGGCAAACAGAGTGAGGGAATACAGGAGGATATTGAGAGGGGTAGATGAAATGAGAGACCTTTGAGTACATGGCTAGTACATGTCTTCAGGCCATAGTCCTAACGGATCATAAGGCTAGTCTCTCATTAGAGGAGGGTGTCTGGCGGTGGTTTAACCAAGGATACAAAGTCTCACAAACATACCAAATAAGTCCAGTAGTAGATCATTCAACCTCTTAAACTTGCTCTGCATTCAATAAGATCATGGCTGATCTGGTTATGGTTCAAATCCCACATTTCCATCTACCCCCAGGGCATGCTCAATTCCTCTCCCTAAAAAGAATCTGTCCACTTCTGTCTGAAAGAAACATTCAAAGTGCCCATCTCCGCCACCTTGTGAGGCACACTCCTTTGAGAGAAAAACAAAACTCTCCTCATCTCTGTCCTGAAAGGACGAGCCCTAATTTTATAATAGTGTCCACTCATTCTAAACTGACCAAAAAGAGGAAACATCCTTTCCACATCCACCATGTCAAGACCATTCAGGATCTTCCAAGCTTCAGTCATGTTACCCCTCACTCTTCTAAACTTCAGTGGAAACAAGCCCAGCCTGTTCAACCTATCTTCATTATACAACCCATTCATTCTAGGTATTAACCTAATGAATCCCCTTTGAACTGCCTGCGATTTATTTCCATCCTGTCTTAGAGAAGGAGGCTAAAACTGTACCCAGTATTTGAGATGTGCTGTCACTAATGCCTTGTATACCTGAAGTAAAACATCCTCACCTTTATGTGCAGTTCCTCTTGTGATAAAGGATAGCAGCCTATTGGCTTTCTTGATTATATTGCTGTACCCAATCACTAATACTTTGTGACTAACACGCTAGAACAGCTAAATCCCTCTGCATCTCAGAATCCTGCAGTCTTTCTCTGTTTAAGGAATACTGTGCTTTTTTTATTCTTCCTGCCAAAGTGAATGACATCATGTTATTACCTATCTGCCAACTTTTCTCCTGATTCACTCCACCTAACTCTATCCATCTGCAACTTCCATTAGTCTTCTTCATAACCTACTTTCTTACCTATCTCGGTGTTGTCTGTGAATTGAGTTCATGATTTTACTCCTTATATCTGAGTCATTGGTAAATTGTAACAGTTGGAGGTCTGAACACAGACCTCAGTGGAAATCCATTCATCATGTCCTAACAAAGATATATCATATTTACTCTCTGATTTCTGCCTTAGATGAAGTGGACAAGGAAGACCTGTTTCTGCTAGGAGAGAGGTCAATTATCGGAGCACAGATTTACAGTGAATGGTAGAAGGATTCGGGGGTACCTGAGAAAATTCTGTTATGCTCAGAGATTGGTGGGTGACTGTAATTTGCTGCCCAGTTTGGTGTTTGAGTTTGAAATCCTCATCTCATTTATAAGGAACATTGATGTGCACCTGAAGTATTGTAACCTGAAAGGCTACGGGACAAGTACTGGAAAGTGAGATGAGAAGGTTTGCTCATTTATACAATAATCATAGACCTGATGGGCTGAATGACCTCTTTGCATGCTGTAACTTTACTAATGGTTTTAATGTTAATACAAATTCTATGTACAGTGCTTCAACTCAGACTTGACATTATACTTAACAAGGCTTTTCATTTTTTATACAGTATGTCTCCTGCCATTAACCTAGATTCAATGAGTTGTTTTATGGACTTACCCACTGTGAGGTATTGCTTTTAATCTGAAACCTCATATCACACCTTATTTTCCATATCAACTGATTTTATCCCTGTAAAATTCCTCTTAGATTTCACCAAACATCGAATTTCATCTTCCACTGTCTGGTCATTCCACTGTCTTATCAATAATCAATTTTAGCTTCTTATTCTCCTCAGAACTAGTCACTGTGATTCCTGTTTTAGTGTCGCCTGCATCTTCTTACTGTTTTATCAGGAATCCTGATATAGTTGGCCATTTGTGTAATTTCTTGAGCATGGTCCACTGGATTTCCTCCAAGATACTTACCATATTATTGTTGCAAAGTTTTCAATGAATGGATGTGGTTTGTAATCCCAAACTTGGGAGTCATAAAGGACAACTCATTCATTCTTTACGTTGGTCTGTTCTTTCCAGTGAAATGAATGATGAAACAGCCAATGGACTGTAGAGTATGGTACATTACAGTTTTGGGTCATGCACAATAATGATGATAAGATCTGTCAAGTCAAGCTGTCTCAATCATCTTACAGAGGTCACTGCAGTTATGTGGTGAGGTTGAACACGATAGTGTAGGTGCTCCTGCCAACAGCTTCTGGGTATACATTTCTCCAGGGCCTATGGGGTCTAATATGGGTGAGTATTGGCACTTTCTGGTCTAACTGGAAGAATCTCTTGTCAAAATTAAGATGCTAGTTATTGCAATGGTTTACATGTTACAAGGATATGCTCTACATCACTGCAGAGACAATTGGTAGGACCTAATCCTAGTTTTGTCTCCTTCAAGGTCTTTTGTTATTCTTCTGTCCAATCTTCATGCCAACAGCACAGTGGATGGTGCAAATGCCATTCGAATAGTCTTAATCGTTTCAGGCCCATTTACAAGTTTTCCCACAAGCATTCTTCACATTATATTGTTGTTAAGCATTTGCTTGTAGCAATTTCATTTACTGCTAGTCATCTCCCCCAAGTCCTTGACTTTACAAATTCAGATGATCTAGAACATAGAACAGTACAGCACAGTACAGGCCCTTTGGCCCACAATGTTGTGCTGAACTTTTACCCTAATCCTAAGGTCTATCTAACCTCCACCGCTACCTTATACTAGCATCCATATGCCTATCTAATAGCCGCGTAAATGCCCCTAATGAGGCCGACTCCACTACATTCTCCGGCAATGCATTCCATGCTCCTACCACTCTCTGAGTAAAGAACATACCTCTGACGTCTCCCCTGTATCTACCTCCACTCATTTTAAAACTATGTCCCCTCGTAATAGCTACGTCCACCCTAGGAAAAAGTCTCTGGCCGTCTACTCTATCTATACCTCTGATCATTTTGTACACCTCTATCAAGTCACCTCTCATCCTTTGTCGTTCTAAAGAGAAAAGCCTTAGCTCTCTCAACCTTTCCTCGTAAGACCTTCCCTCCATTCCAGGCAACATCCTGGCAAATCTCCTCTACACCTTTTCCAACACCTCCACATCTTTCCTGTAATGAGGCGACCAGAACTGAACATAATACTCCAGATGAGCCAAACCAGGCTTTTGTATAGCTGGAGCATAACTTCACGGCTCTTGAACTCGATCCCTCTATTAATGAAAGCTAACACACCATATGCCTTCTTAACAACTCTATCCACCTGGGTGGCAGCTTTCAGGGAACTGTGGACATGAACCCCAAGATCCCTCTGCTCCTCCACACTGCCAAGAATCTTTCGGTTAACCCTGTATTCTGCTTTCAAGTTTGTCCTTCCAAAATGAATCACCTCACACTTTTCAGGATTAAACCCTACCTGCCACTTCTCAGCCCAGCTCTGCATCCTATCAATGTCCCTTTGTAACCTAGAACAGCCTTCCGCACTTTCCACAACGCGACCCACCTTTGTGTCGTCCGTGAACTTGCTAATCCACCCTTCCACTCCTTCATCCAAATCATTTACAAAAATCGCAAATAGAGATGACCCAGGACAGATCCTTGTGGTACACCATCGTAACTGAGCACCACGTTGAATATTTTCTGTCCACTACCACCCTTTGTCTACTAAGGGTCAGCCAATTCTGAATCCAATCTGCCACATTTCCCCTGAAGTTTAACTGTTCCCTTTAAATGTGCTCACTTCAGACTTGGAAGAGTGGTAATTTGTTGGGCTGGAGGTAGTTGTCGCAAATTGTCTTCCTGATGGTCTGAAGTTTGTATTTGTCTCTCAACTGGAGGATCTTTCAGCTTTTGATTTTCTTTCATGGCAATTGTTGTCCCTCCTCTAGCAGATAATGTTTACAATCACAGTTTCCTGAATCTTTGCGCATTGCAGGTCTCTTTATCGTGGGGACTTTAATGGGGTTGAATCTATGTTTTCCATTCACCTGTAGGTCTGTACTGAAGTAGGTGGAGTTGTTCCTTCAATTTGTTGATTAGTTTGGACTTTCTCATTCACTTCCTTGCTAGAAGATTCAATCTTGCTTGACACAATCCCTGATATTGGTAATGGGATTCTTGTGTGAAAGATGAGGAGCTCAAATATTCATAGAATCCCTGAAATGTGGAAGCAGGCCATTCAGCCCATCGAGTCCACACTGACCCTGCAAAGAGCATCCCACCCAGACCCACCCCCCTACCCTTTCTCTGTAACCCTACATTTCCCATGGCCAATCCACCTAAGCTCACATCGTTGGATTACGTAAGGAAATCAGAGCATCCGGACGAAATCTGCACAGATGTGGGGAGAATTTGCAAACTCCACACAAGCAGTTGCCTGAGGGTGGGATCAAACCCAGGTCCCTGGTGCTGTGAGGCAGCAGCGCTAATCACCAAACCACCATACCACCAGGCTGATTGAATTTGTGATGTCCACATCTCGACTTGAATCTGCCATCACTATTTGTTTCCCAGATTGTTTCAATCTGAGTTATTTTTAAAAGGAAGAGGACATCACTGAGGCCAGCATTGTTGCCCATTCTAATTACCACTTGAACTTTGTCAGGGCCATTTCAGAGTCAACTATGTTGCTGTGGGGCTGGAGTTACATGTAGGCCAGAGCAGATAAGGATGGCAGATTTCCTTTCCTAAAGATGGGGTTTTATGGCACTCAGCCACAGTCACATGGTTGCCATTAGGCCAGCCTTTCTTTAATTTCACTGATTTCATATTTCGCCATCTGCCATGGTGGGATTTGAACCTATACCATAGAATTACAGAGTAAAGGAGTCAAACAGCACAGAGACAAACCCTATGGTCCAACTCATCCATGCTGATCAAGGCTCCCAAACTAAACTAGTCCCACTTGCCTACATTTGGCCCATATTCCTATAAACCTTTCTTACTCATGTACCTATCCAAGTGTCTTTTAAATGTTGTTACTGTACTCACATCTACCACTTCCTCTGGCAGTTTATTCCACATACAAATTACCGTCTGTGTAGAAAATTGCCCCTCAGGTCCCTTTTAAATCTTTCTCATCTCGCCTTTAAGATATGGACCTATTTTTGAACTCCCTTACCTTAGGAAAAATACCTTTACTATTCACCTTATCTATGCCCCTCGTTATTTTATAAACCTCAATAAAGTCACCCCTCAACCTCCTAAGCTCCAGTGAAAAAAGTCCCAAGCTATCCATCCTCTTCTTATAACTCAAACCCGCCAGCCCCAGCTAAATTCTGGTAAATCTTTTCTGAACCGTCTCCAATTTAATAATATCCTTCCTAAAGCAGGGCAACCAGAACTGTACACAGTATTCTAAAAGTGGCCTCATCAACATCCTGTACAACTTCAACATGACATCCCAACTCCTTTACTCAAAGATTTGATCAATAAAGACAAGCATGCTAAACGCCTTCCTAACCACCCTGTTTACCTGTGACACAAATTTCAAATAATTATGTACCTGAACCCCTAGGTCTCTCTGCTCAACCACACTACCCAGGGCCCTACCACGAACTGTATAAGCCCTGCTCTTGTTCACTTTACCAAAATGCAATACCTCACATTCAACCAATTTAAACTCCATCTGCCACTCCTCAGCCCATTGGCCCAATTGTAATCTTAGATAACCAGCGTCACTGTCAACTATAACACCAATTTTGGTGCCATCTGCAGACTTACTAACTGCCCCTCCTAAATTTTCATCCAAAGGATTTATATAAATGACAAACAACAGTGGATCCAGCACCGAGCTCTGTGGAAAGCTGCTGATCACAGGCCTCCAGTCTGAAAAACAACCCTCCACCACCACCCTCTGTCTCCTACTGTTAAGCCAATTTTGTATACAATTGGCAAGCTCACCCTGAATCTCATGTGAACTAACTTTATTATACAGTCTATCATGCGGAACCTTGTCAAAGGCTTTACTAAAATCCACTTACACAACGTCTACTACTCTGCCCCCATCAATCATTCTGGTTAAATCCTCAAAAAATTCAGTCAAGTTTGTGAGACAGGATTTCCCACACACAAAGCCATGCTGACTATTCCTAATCAGTCCTTGCCTCCCCAAATGCATATAACTCCTATCTGTCAGAATCCCCTCCAACAACTTTCCTACCACTGATATCAGACTCAATGGTCTACAGTTCCCTCCCAGACTTCTCCTTACAGCCTTTCTTAAATAAAGGCACAACCTTAGCTACCCTCCAATCCCCCAGCACTTCATCCTTGGCAATAGATAATACAACAGAGCATTAGCCTCAGTCTCTGGATTAATAGTCCAGTGAGAACAGCACTATGGTATTACCTCCCAATGGTCAATGACCACATGTTGAGTATACCATTCATCTGCTGTCCCTGTGCTTGTGTTCCTGGTTCAAAGAAAAATGCAGGAAGGCATGCCAAGAACAGCACCAGGCATACCTAAAACATACCTGGTGAAGCTGCAACACAGGATTACTTGCACAGCGAGTGATAGACAGAGCTAAATGATGCTACAACTAATGGATCAGATCTAAGCTCTGCCTCATCTGGTCATGATTGGTGGTGAACAATAAAATAACATTCTGGATGAGGAGGCTGCATACATTTCCCAACGCTGGAAGAGCCAAGCACATCAGTGCAAAAGATAAAACTGAAGCATTTGCAGCAATGTGGCAAGTGGATGATCCATCTTGGCCTCCTCCAGTGGTCCCCAGCATCACAGATACTGGTTTTCAGCCACTTTGATTCACTCCAATTGAATGTTTGGAAGTACTGGATACTGTAAAGGCTATGATTACATTCTGGCCATAGTATTAAAGACTTATGCATCAGAACATGCTGCTCCCATGGTCAAGTTCTCCTCGTACAGTTACAGCACTGGCATCTACCTGACAATGTGGAACATTACCCAGGTATGCCCTGTAAACAGAAAGCAGGAGAAATCCAACCTGGTCAGTTATGATACCACAAACATTTTCCTAACACTGTGCAGACACACATCGCAGCTGAAATGGAAGCATCCCAGCTTTTGCAGTCTTAATGAACTTCCCTGAAAATTTTCCCCTGTTAACCCAAAACTGCTCACACCTTTAATTTGCCCAACAGTTACCCACTTTTAATTACTGTGTTTATGAGGCCCCTGACTCACTGATTCCAGATTGCAAGTTTCTGTCTTTGCCCCAGTTACCTCTGTGGTTTGCTAATCGTGTCCTGTGGTATCTGTGTGTTATGGCACGCAATCTGAGCTGCAAGTTATTTTTTTTAAAAATTACTGCACCGATTAAAGTTTTCCCCTCGTCGCAAAGACTTTAAAAGTATAAAATCTCCAGTCTCTGCTTGCTCAGTGGCTGGGCTCAGACTCGGGGTCACTGTGCCTGCACTTCTGTCTCAGAGATGTTCTGAAAGTGGGTCTGGAAGGTGTTCCATCGTTCTTTGAAGTAGTCTTCAATGTTGGGTTGTGTTCTCTGGGGTTCATTAGACCCTCAGATCTCTATCAATGATTTTCACACAATGAGCATGAGCAGTTTACCACTGTTGATCATCAGTGCATGTGTTGGTGTATGTCTCTCCAGGCCCACATGGCCTCCTGTGGGTGACAATAGTTAACTTCTCACCTTAACTAGAAGAGTGGAGAAGATACAGCTTATTCCATCTCTGCTAATATCTACATGCTCCAATGACATGAGACACATTATTACAGGCACTGATAGGAGGTGAGCTCTAAGTCCTTAAGGATCCTTAGTTAGTCTTCCCTTTGATTCTCATGGCAACATCATTGTGGGTGGCACTCAGACAGTCTGGACACTCTCAATCAAACAATATAAACACTTTCACACCCACACACAACAACTGATGTGGGGCTAATGTGGGCTCTTTAGCTCAAGCTGTAAAAATCTCCATAAATTCATTGTTAGGCCGATGGGATTGCCTGGGAACTTACGAGATGTTTGAAGCTGCTCCACCATTTAGTTAAACTGTGGTCAAGCTATGCCTGAATTCCATGAAATTGCCTTTTGTGAACTAACAAGAATCTTTCAGTCTTGTTCTCGAAAGCTCCAATTGTCTCAGCATCCATAGTCTTTTTCTTTTGTTAATTCATCCACGGGGTGGTCACATCACAGGCATGGCCAGCACTTATTGCCGATCGCTAACTGCCATTTCACAGGGTGGTTAAGAGTCAACCACATTGCCTGGCATCTGGGCCTGAAGTTACAGGTAGTCCAGACCAGATGATGAAGGCAAGTGATCCTACCTTAAAGGGCAGCAGAGAACCAGATGGTCTTTTACACCAACTGATGATTGCTGCTATGATCACGATCACTGAGACTAGCCGGATACGATTTCAAGTTCCCGTAGCCATGGTGCTGGGATTTGAACCCATACGTTCAGAACATTAGCCTATGCTGCTGGATTGTTCATCTGGCAACATCACCACTATGCCAGGCCTACAAAAAATTCCAGAGTACTATTACCGTTTGCCCCTCCTGAATGACCTCATTCTAATTTGAAAATTTGTTCTAGATTGTTCCACCAGAAGAAGTCATTTCTTTGCATTTACCCAATTAAATCCTTTTAACAGGAAACACTGTAATCAGATCATCTCTCAATATTCTTTTCTAAGTAATGCAATCCAGGTTTATGTAATCTGTTTTTCCTATTTTGTAAGGTCAAGGGAATTATATCTTCACTGTAAATATAGCATGTGTGAATGGTGCTGTATTGTCATGACCTCAGGCCACATGGAACTGGCACCTGATTCAAAAAGGCTCCCAGCAAGATGTCTTCTCATACCATCCTCTGAGGAGAATCATGTTCATTAAAGACCATTGCTGTTCAATCACAATGGTGGCACTATGATAAATCTAACCTGCTATCATTCTGGTGAATTTACGTTACACCCATTTCCAGGTGAAGATGAACCTTTTGAGGTGTGGTGCCAAACTCCGAATTCAGGAAGAAGGTCCTGTACAAGCGAAGCATAATGTCTTTCTCTTTGTAATCTAAGCCCTTGAGATGATGTTCATCCTTAGCAAGAGCAAGCAAAGTCAATGAGAATATATAGGAGCAAATTACTGCAGATGCTGAAATCTGTACGCAATACGAAAAGTGCTGAAATTACAATGGGTCAGCTCTGATGAAGAGTCATCTGGACTCAAAACATTAGCTTGCTCTCTCTCTACAGATGCTGCCTGACCCATTGTGATTTCCAGCATTTTTTGTTTTCAATGAGAATATATTAATATACGATACAAACTATGTGAATTTGTGGGCACAGCAAACACAGGTTATTAGTGAACATTCTAAAGACTATGTAAACTTTTGGCACATACACTGTCATTGATTGAGCATGCTCAGTTATTATTTGGAATATTCTGGAATTTGCTGCAATGCCAGCGATGAATGTTGGCATATTCACAAAATATGTGAGTCCTGTTTCCAATAATATGTGATGACTGTTTTAGCGTTTAGCATTGTGCTGGCTTATCCTTCCTTTGTGGTCATTGTCTATTTTTCAGTTGAAGTCAAGGTTGAAGTGATGGCCCCTGACAAGGAGAAGGAGAAAGAGAAGGAAAACCTTTCACCCAATGGCAAAGTCAGCCCCATGCCTACGTGCAAGGCCAACGGGAGCACAAAACACATAGATGAGCGGCCCATCACTGTTGACCTCTATCAGAATCCAAAGGACATGGTAGAGGTAGCAGTGTGCCACGTCAATGAGCTCCAGGATGGACAGTAAGTATCAGGGCATGAGCAGCTTCCGAGATTCCTGTGCGACAAGACTAACACTGTACCAGGGAAACCATCTTAAATTAGTTAATCTAAAGAATGGGATCGCAGTTGGAGTCCTTGTTCCAGACAACACTTATCAAGATGTTAGTGCAGCAGAGAAATCGAAATATAGAAAAAAGGAGCAGCAGGAGATCATTCCGTCCCTCAAGCCTGTCCTGCCAGTCAATATGATCATGCCTGATAACCAACTCAATCCCCTCTTCCTGCTTTCTCCACATAACTTTTGATCCCTTTAACCCTAAGAATTATATCTCACTCTTTATTGAAAATGTTTAATGTTTTGGCCTCAACTGTGGCAGAGAATTCCACAGGCTCACCACCCTCTGGGTGAAGAAATTTCTCATCTCAGTCCAAAGTGGCCTATCCCATATCCTTTGGCTGTGACTCCTGGTCCTGGACTCCCCAGCAGTCAGGAACATCCTTCCTGTCTTTACCATGTCTGGTCCTGTTAGATTTTTATTGGTTTCTATGACATAACCCCATCATTTGTTTACTTACTGTTTACTTAGTTAATGAAATTAATAAATTAATTAATCAATTACTTTATGTAAACTGCTGCTGAAGATCAGAGAGTAGGTAGGAGGTTTTCTTCATTCAATCATTGAGTTGTTTTCAAACAGATGACCTCAATCAGAAATTCAGGGCTCAATCTGTTTGTTGAGATGTTTTGAAACTGAGCTGAATTCTTTGATAATCAATAACCCAAAGTATGGGATAGTCTGTTGAATGACTGGCATCTGCATGAGATAAATAGTCAGAAGGAAATGCAACTTGTACACAACAGTGCTTCCTCCTCATACTGTCCAGCTAATTCAACCTGCCCTGGGAATACAGTGAAATTGACTGGACTCTGAAGAGTCAATCAGCAAAATGGCATAAGTGACCCAGCAGTGCCACCAACAGGAATGTAGCTATATTGCAGCTCTTTTCACAACTTCAAAATGTAAGTGAATCTCTGTCACAATGCCCAAGTGGAGGAGGGCAGTGGAGATGGTTGCTCCCTACACAATCGGGTACACACAAGGCACCAGGAATGGAAGAGTACAGCAGTCGCAGAGGCTTTTAGGGCTGGGGGAGGATGCAAAAATGGGGAAACGGCCAAGACTATTTGAACGTGAGAATGAGATCGTGAAGACGAGCCATTTGCACATTACAACAGCACAGGGCACACCTCCTCCATTGTGTCACACAGTGATAGAACCAGGCAAGCAGTATCAGCCGCAGAGAGTTCCTACTTGTGGGTGAGGTGGGGGTGGATTCAGGGGTAGGGAGGTGTGGGTTAAGCCTAAGAAAGCTAGACTGTGACTGAAACAAGTGTTTTGCACTCACAGGATGCGAGAGGTGGACGTGGCCTGTGGGAAGGCCCTGCTGATTAAAGAGAGAGGAGAATACTGTGCAATAGGATATAAATGTCCCCACTACGGAGCTCCCCTGGTAAAAGGTGTGTGTGCGGTCACGTGGACAAAGTTACATACAAACATATGAATTCAGGCCATTCAGCCCCTTGAGTCTGCTGTTCCATGAGATCATGATTAATCTGTTAGTACAAACAAACCCACATTCCCACCTACCCCCAATAACTTTTCACCCTGTGCTGAGCAAGATTTGATTTGATTTCTTATTACCACATGTACCTAGGTACAGTGAAAAGTTTTGTTTTGTGCGCAGTGCAGGCAGATCATACTGTACAAAGTACAATAGGGTAACAGAATAACAAGAATCTAACTAACTTGACCTTAACAAATATTCAGGACTCTGCTTTGGGAAAAGCGTTCCAAAGACTCATGACCCTTTTTGAGAAAGAATTTCCCCTCATCTCTGTTTTAAATGGATGACCCGTGTTTTTTAAACAGTGACTTCTAGTTCTGGTTCATCCCAGAAGAGGTAACATCCTCTCCATACCCACCCTGTCAGGATCACTCTTTTACATCTTTCATACAAATCTAGCAGATACAAGCTTCACCTGTTCAACCTTTCCTCACAAAACAACTTCCCATTCCAGCTATTCGTCTCATAACCTTCTCTGTACATGCCTCCAATACATTTGCAACCTTCCTTTAATACAGTGATGAAGAAGGACTCTCCTTCTCAATCTTTCCCCTCGCCTGAGGCTTGGTGACCCTCAGGTTAAACACAGCATCAGTTGTCTCTGTCTCTCTCTAATAAGCCTTATGGTCTAGTAGGGCTATGATGACTTCACCTTGACTGGACACCAGATGTGGTCTCCCCAGGGCCCTGTACATCTGAAGTGGAACCTCCCTACCTTTGCATTCAATTCCCCTTTTTGATAAATGATGATATTCTATGAGATTTGCTAATTACTTGCTGTATCTGCAGACTAGCTTTTTACATTCATGTGCCAGGACACCCAATCTTAGATAATATGCTTCTTTCTTATTCATCCTGCCAAAGTGGTCAATTTCACATTTTCCCCACGTTATACCCCATTTGCCCACTCGTTTATCCCTATGTCCTCTTCACCACTCACTTTCCTACCTACGTTTCTGTCATCAGTAAATTTAGCTGTCATTTTCTTTCGTCCAAATCATTGAAATAAATTATAAACAGTTGAGACTCCAGCACTAGTCCTTGTGTCATCCTGCCAGCCCGGAAAAGACCCATTTCTGCCTACTGTATACTTCCTTTTATTCGGTCGATTACCTATCCATGCCAAAATGCTGCCCCCGACATTCAACGGGGTACCTTGAAAAAAATCTGATCCAACAAGTTGTTAACTGGTGGAGGTTCAAGTAGCAGAGGACAATAGAACATAGAACATAGGACATTACAGCGCAGTACAGGCCCTTCGGCCCTCGATGTTGCACCGACCTGTGAAACCAATCTGAAGCCCAACCAACCTACGCTATTTCATTATCATCCATAGTTAACAATAGTTAACAAACAAAGGACTTGAGGGGCAACGCAGATCTCACGTCCACAATTATGGATATTGGATGGTCATTCACCTTGGGAGCCTGATCTTTGCAACAACGGCTAGTCCCTGTCCAGTCCTTTAACAAGGAGGCAGCTGTACAGAAGATGGGACAGTGAAAATTGCTGCCCTCAATTTTCTCCTGATTAATCTGATGATGATTAAAGGCACCACGTTTCTCTCTAGGGCTTGACAAAGTGGAAATGTTTGCCTATATGTGTACATCAGCCAAACAGGAGGATGCAGTGTATACTTCCCACAGGTTGCACTGCAGCAAATTGCCAAGTCTTGTAATGTGGTGCAGCGACTTGTACCATCCAGACTGTCCTGGGCTCCAGATTGATGGGAGACACCACAAACAGCAAGTTCCTCACCAAGACACACACCATTTCCAATTCAGGGTCCTCCATTCTTCACTGTCACTGTGTAAATATTCTGCAAGTCCCTTCCTAAGAGTATTGTGGGTGACCTACACCATACGGGTCAAGATGGTGATTCACCACCACCTTCTTAAGGGGAATTAGAGACAGGGGAGAGATGCTGGCTAAGATGAGAGTATGAATAATTTGACAGAATGAGGCACACGTATGTTGTACAGACTCAGATGAGAGTGAATATTCTCACTTGCCCAGTCTGCGCTGCACGGGGACATAAACTGACACAAGAACACCTACCAGCTAGACTGGAGAACAGAGGGGTGATTTATTACTCCTATTTCCTAGTATATATTGCTTCCATATTTTTGATTATTATAATCTAGAAACTGAACAAAGCCTCTGTGTGTTAACTGCGCCAGCAATTTGACTCATTGTAAGTGGCTTGAATTTCTATCCTCAGGTGTTCTGACCAATGGGCGGGTTCGGTGCCCCTGGCATGGAGCCTGTTTTAATGTTGCGACGGGGGATATTGAAGACTTTCCTGGACTGGACAGTTTGCCCAAGTTTCAGGTAACTCTTGCCTGGTCTCCTGCTGCTACACAATCTCCATCCCTCACCCTTGGCACCGTCCATTGCTTCTCTGGGGTGGTCAGGCACTGACCAGGGCACACTCCAAGGGCCGCAACCACTTGCAACATTCTCCTCGCCCCATCCACAGACATTGGCATCAGACATGTACCACATCAGCATGGCACACTACAGTTCTTGCACTTTGGAGCACATCAGCACCTTTCCCATTTTTTACCGGGCAGGTCAGTGCACACAGGGATGGGCATCCATTTCATGGTTGGACCAGGTTGCATCTCAGGGATCCTTGCTTGCTTTCTCGCCACTCACTCACTCCAAACCGACTTGGATGCTCACAGCACTTCTGCCTTGCCTTGCCTTGGCCCTTCAGCCGAAACCTACAGCTTCACAGTCCTCCCATCCTGACTTATCCTTTATCAGGCAGCTGGACATGGTTGTCAGTGGTCATCAGTCAATGGCTGACCAAGCTGTTGTATGGCAACGTGCCATATCAATCTCACACCTACACCACATGCCAGCAGCCCATGTGAAAACCATACCGTGTGTTGCTCAATTGGATGGCACTGGCTCAAAGTCTAAGTAAGATAGTCCTTGCTCAAGTCAAGGCATCCAGCCTTCAGTCAGCCCTCTCTCCACGGTAAATCGAGGGCAGCCTCTAGTATCAGTCCAGGGTCTTGGGCACAGTCAGGTTTAGATGGTCAGGGTGCCCGTACCTCTACTGTCCAGGGAGTGGGCCACGGTCAGCTCTGTGGGTCCAGTGCAACCTGGGGTACGTCTGTGAGTTCTGAAGAAGGGTCACTGGACCCAAAATGTTAACTCTCCCGATTTCACTCCACAGATGCTGCCAGACCTGCTGAGATTTTCCAGCAATTTCTATTTCTGGTTATGTCTGTGAGGGTGGGGCCTTCAATTACGTGCGATGAGAGGCCCTTCAAAGGGCAACAACATCAAACAGGATGTACCCCCCCCAACCCCACACAGTACGGGGAAAAGACACCTGGATGTGATCCTTGGGCATTAACTCACTGAGTGGAATCCAGATCCTGGCCCCAGGTTCGCTTCACCACATCACACAGCATCAGGATAATCTCACTAACCGCTTTGATGCACAGGCCACGTGTTGCTGTTTGGAAAGATTCACACCGGTTGCCAAAATTACAAATACCCTTCCAAGGTTCAAACAATTCACCTTCACACCTTCGCTAAGAAAACCTCATGTAGTATAGAGGATTGTGAGGCTCCGTCTCTTCAATCTTGTAGTTGCTGCTAGACACATATGCACTCTTGCAAGTGATGATGAAATGTGAACATATATTTACAAATATGAAAACGTATTTCCAATGAAGTGTTACCCATTCCACTTCTATGCTCTCAGGAAGTCATCTTCTTCCTTTCCCCCCAACTATGTCCCTGACCTTGACCCTGACTTAACATTAAACCTAACCCTAACTCTAACCTTGACCTTGACCCTGACACAGAACCTAATCCAAACGCTAACCCTAACCCAAATCCAAACCTTAAACGCAACCTTGACACTAACCCTAACCCTAACCTTTGCCCTAACCCTGATCCTAACACTAGTCCTGGCCTTGACAATGACCTTCACCCTAACCCTGACCTTAACCCTAAACTTGGTGCTAACCCTCACCCTAACCCTGATAATGATCCTAACCCTAACCCTAACCTGAGCCCTGACCCTGACCCTAACACTGACCCTAACCCTAACCCTGACTCTGACCCTAACCCTAACCCTGATACTAATCCTGACCCTGATCCTAACCCTAACCCTTGCCCTAACCCCGATCCTGACCCTAACCCTAACCCTGACCCTGACCCTAACCCTAAGCCTGGCACTAACCCTTGGTCTAACCCTGATCCTGATCCTAATCCTAATCTGAGTCCTGATCCTGACCCTAACCTTAACCCTAACACTGACCCTGACCCTGACCCTAGTTCTGATCCTGACCCTAACCCTATCCCTAATCCTGACACTAACCCTGACCTTGACCCTGATCCTAACCCTGACACTAACCCTAGTCCTGACTCTGACACTCACACTGACCCTAACTCTAACCCTGACCCTGAACCTGAACCTAACACTAAACCTGACACTAATCCTGACCCTAGCCTTCACCCTAACCCTAGCCCTGACCCTAACCCTAATCCTGACCCTAGCCCCAGCATTGACCCTAACCCTGACCCTGACTATAATCTTAACCCCAACCATGACCCTAACCCTGACCCTGATCCTAACCTGATCTGACCCTAAACCTACCCCTAACCCTAACCCTAGCATTGACTTAACCCTGACCACCTCTGCAACCCCCCCATTCTCACAAACAGAGAGTTAAAGTTCAGCGATGTTAACAGTACATTGACAGTGACAGTAAAGGGTCCATAGCCAGCAGTAGACAATGATTCTTTCTTGGTTGTCGGGACATGGATATTTAGGCATCACCACATGAGTAGTCTCAGTCCTCACTGGGCAGGGCCAGGTCGCTATCCTCAGAGGGGGTGAGGAGCCACAACCCATCCTAACACTCCCCACTGTACTGTGGGCTGTTTACTCCTGGAATTAGACAAACAGAGGGACTGAGTGAGATAGAAGTAGGTGACACAGCTGTTAGGACACAGCAGGCCAGGCAGCATCAGAGGAACAGAAAAGTTAATGTTTCAGGTTAGGCCCGTGGCTCTGACTCCAGCATCTGCAGTTCTTGCTGTCTCAGTGACACAACAGTTAGTATTGGTGCAGGTGGGAGTGAGGTGGCAAGGTGCCCCAAGTGAGTGAGGAGGCAGCACAGAGGGCATGCGGTGTGTGGGAGATAGAGTGGGTAAGATTGAGCGAGGGAAGGTGTTGCATGTAATAGTGAAAATGTTGGAGCATGGTTCTTGGAGGGAGGTGAGTGCAGGAGCAGAGATAGAGTGAGTGCAAGGGCACAAAGGGAAGATGGAACTTTTACTGTTGACTGCGCTACAATGCTGGGCTGCATTGACATGCCTGACAACTTCAGACTAGGCTGGCAAGCCTGGTATCTTGGTCTTCTCCACCAGTCCAAGGGGAATTCTCTGCCAGTCCTAGGGGAAGAGAGTGAGTGTCCTCTGCCAGTCCTCAGGGAAGACAATGGGCCTCCTCTGCCAGTCCTCGGGGAAGAGAGTGAGTGTCCTCTGCCAGTCCT